>CM068383.1:84582057-84799557 GCA_034770075.1 Aralia elata
TCCCTTTTTCTTGCGCATGGGACTCTTTGTGAATGTGCGGTGGATATAACTCGAAGATGATTTTAAAATGCATAAATAATTAGTGTTTGTTAAACTCAAGAAATTATTGACTTCTGATTCTGTTGTGTGAATTTGATATCGTGTGTAATTTTGCAGCTTACATACTACGTCCTCTGTCTCTTTTATATTGAACCCCTTTTCCTTTTTGGGATGTTCTCATATTAAGTGAACCCATTCCACATATCAATGCAATTTGTTTAAAATTTTGCCCATCTACCTTACAAATGAAAAAGTAAAGAGAGAATTTCAAATCTGTGGGACCCCGTTTTTAAAGGGTGTATTGGGAAACAAATTTAAAGTCTTTGTAAAGTCTCTTTTTCTTAAAGTATGTGTCAAGAAAAGAGAGTCAATTAAAATGGGACGGAGGGAGTTCTATTGGAATACATTGATGCGACTGTAAGATTTCATCATATATTATTCTTGACATGTAGCAATCTCTCTCTCTCTGTCTCTATCAATCTATCTATCTATCTCTATCTTTCTCTCTCTTTGAGGCTCATACATCCTATTGCTTTTCTTTTGCTTTGTGTTTACCTCCCTTCCCTGGCTTCTGTTCAAAAGTTTTCTTTCAAAAAGTTGCAGTTCAAATCTCATATTTGAACATTGTGCTGAGAACAACTCTCTTAATCCAAGCTGGCTATTATGAGCAATGGATAGGTAAGGGTGCAACTTGTCACCTTTTTAATAGCCTGACAATTGACAAAGCAACCGGCTTCACTTCAACAACTAAGTTTTTTTGACAACTGTAATTGCGCTGACTATAAGGTGATTTGTCTCAGTGGTTTGCAGATATACTACCTCTCTAGTTCCAATATGGATGGAACAGATGATGACTGTGAAAGACTTGGATGGAAAAGACTGCAGGAGTATAGTCCTACTCAGAGGAGGTGGAAATATCTTAGTGATTTAGCTGAAGGTAATGCTGTGCAGGAAGACAGTTTGCTGTTTGAAGATGAATTGCAAGATGAAGATTACTTCCCAAGTTTGCCTTTTGCTGCAATGTTTTCTTGTTTTAAGGTAACGCTTCAATGCTTTACAGCGTTGAATTATACGGTGGCATAACTGGTAAATATTTCTAGTACAATAAAACTTCTATTCTACTGTATGTCTGTACTGAGTTTTTGGCTCGTGTCCTTTGAGAAGTCGAAGTACACTTTTATGTTGTACTTTGAAATTTCTACTTCCCTCTTTCTTGCTCTTTCACCTTTAAATGAGTTTAAATTATTTTATATCTTCCTCATATGGGGCTATACTTTTGAGATTTCAATATCCTACCATGTTTACCAGGGATTCCTTTGATATGATTATATTATAGAGAAGTAACTCAATAGTTTGGAACTAAATATTTTGTTATGGTTATAATAGAACCGTCTCCTTGTGACCATCACCATGCTTCAGAAATTTTATGTAAAAATGGTACGGGGGACAGGCTAGTCAAAGTTTGGTAGGCAATTTTTCACTCTTTCTATCATACTTTTCACTGTCCTTGAATTCAAATAACACCACAACAACAATGATAACACTATTTCATGGTCAAAGTTCCGATTTTTCCCATGCCCTAAGAAATTTATTTTTAACTTTAAAAGGCTTATATATTGTCCTGACTACAATATTTTGTGAACTAGATTGAAAATTTTCATGTTTTATTTTTGTTTATTTATCCAATTAGGCGAAAGGTTTGAAGGTCACTTGCTTATTATGCTATTGCTCAGAAGGAGACAACATACCTGATTCATTCCAGTTGGCTGAAGCAGCAAGCAAACTAGTGGGATTGAGCAATAATAATGTTCAAGGTAAGTTGGTTCTTTTGCATTTTTTATCTTTCATCTTCCTTTTGTGGAATCCCAAAATAATTGCCACCTTTGTTTTTGCTGTGTTTAGCATGGTTCCTTAATATAGTTGTTCCCCTCCTCCAAGCATAATCTGTTTTAATTGCTAATCTTTCTGCGAGTTTTCATATTCCCTTATCCCCTCATCCATTTAGGCTCCTCAATTTTGAAGTCAGGGTTCCTGGGGAAAGTAAGGCCTTTATTTTTTTTTATTTTTTTTTTATTTTATATTTGTTATTTTTGTTTTGTGGATTTAGGGGAGGGGGTGAAGAAAAGAAAAGAAAATATTCAACAATCCTACACAATTTTATACTTTATTTTTGATATTCTTCAGAAGTATATATTCTTGGATGTGTTAATACTCATGAAGCTGTGTTTTCTATTTTTTTCCCTTCATCCTTCCATCCTCTCTCTTCTTGAGTTCCAAATGAAGCCTCTGAATTATAAAATCTGATTTTTGTTGGACAGATCTATTCTTGAATGATTTTATTTTTCAAATTTACTCTTTAAATTCCTACTACTACTTCGTATTGTTTATTGTCACATATTTACGCAATTCACAATTGATAATTTATTTATGGTTTCCAAAACTAGGTTGTCTAAACTCTAGAGGTCAAATATTTTGAGCAACTGTACATATATTTGCTTCGCTTACAAATATAACTATGACAAGTGCTGTTCTATAACAATGAATGAGATTTAGTGTGTGAAGGAGTTGTTTAAAGGGATGAGCAATTTACAAGTTTTAAGTCCATTGTACTTTCAGTTAAGCATTCTTGTAGCTTCTTTAGGTGGTGTTACTTCCTTTAATGCAGTTGATACTAATCTCTTCTATTGACCATATTCAGGCAGTGAAGGTGGTAAATGGACAATTCCATTTTCATGGCAGAGTGTTTATGGACCGCCTCCAGATATGTCTCTCTTTTAGGCTGATCAGGTAGAGGAACACTCCATAAGGCGTAGCTGGAATGCTGTTGCAATATGTCTTGTTGTCAGGTTTTATTTTTGCAAGAACACATCCGAGCATCAGTTGGGTTCAGGAATTCTGTCACGAAGAACCATGGTGTTTGGCATAATCCTTTTGTTGGTCTATCCCATATGGGCACTGGTTCTTCTTCTACTTTTCTAGACTCATTATGTATGCAATGCAGCCTGTGAATTGTTTTTGGTTTTGGAATTCTGATATAGATATAGTATGTATTTTCAGCATTTTTAATAGATCCGAGTGTCTAGCCAGTTTCGTGTTACTTGCAAGTCTTCAGTATAAGAGTTAAAATTTGATACACCGGAAGTGTATACACAAGAGGTGCTGGAATCATGACACATCATTAGAACAAGGATAATGATATCCAACATAAGTAAGTTAATTAATGAGGTGTCATGATCCCTATCCCATTTTTGTATACACTAACAATACATGAAACTTGTAATTCTTTTTATAATTGCGTTAATTGAAATTAATGAATAAAAAAAATAAGAGTTTGGAGCAAAATGTTTTTTGAAAAGATGGGCTGTACATTTTTAGGTAAATAATCTTGAGGATCATCAGCTTAACAAAGTTATACAACGAATCATCTTGATCTATCCTCGAATTACCATAAAATAGCTTTCCACTTTTAAAAGTGATTCTAATTTTGGGATGGAAAACATTTAGTTTGTAGCATCCTTACTTTCTTGCCTCTCTGTCATGGCAAGGCATGGCTTTAAGCAGAAAAACATGCATCTCCACAGGATTCATTTTAATCAAAGATTTCTTAAGGCATTATATTAACTTACAAAACGTTTTGGGAACTTTATATATATATATATATATACACTACAGTCTACATGAAGTAGAAGAACCACCTGAATCATAATACATAATTATCGTTGTCTTATCAGCAGTAAATATGCTTAGTTTAACTTAAACTGAAAGATCCGAAGAAAGTACTTTCAGAAACATGCGCCGGTCCGCATATCTGGTACTCAAACTGGCACTCATGCCTTTGTCACTTTCCCTTCGTTGTACAGCTGATCAATGCACTCCTGCAGATGTCATAAAATAACAAAATTAGAACTCAGTGAACAGTACTAACACTCAACATCAAGGAATATATATATATATATGTGTGCGCGCGCGCGCAAAAGCAATACTCGAGTGATAACATCCATAGATGTCACATTAATTTCAATATTCGAAAGTTGTCATGGTGTGTCTCTCTCTCGTCACGATAACCAAGGATGATATATAGCACGGTTAAGACAAACGGGGAATAAGGGAACTATGCATGTGAATGTTAAGCAGAGGATATTAAGCCTGCTTGCTTGTGCACATCTCATTGAGAGGGCCGTTCCTGAGGACAAACGGGAGGGTCGACCGTCCTGAGCCCCCGATCAGGGAGGCCCGAATTTATATTTATATTTATATATATATATATATATATGAACATCTGATTGAAGATTTTGCCTCTAGAAATACTAGAAGAAGAATCTTTCAACGAATGTATTCTTATATATTTTGTTATAGTCGAACTTCTCATGTATTTTGTTGTAGTCGAAATTCTCATATATTGTGTTGTAGTTGAACTATTATGTTTTAAGCTTCGGAAAGACATTTGTTTGGATTTATTTATTTTTACTTTTTTTTTTTGTGAAGACAATGTTTTAAAAAGGGTCTCGTTTTCATTTTTCGCCTTGGGCCACCAAAATATCAGGAACAACCCTGCTCATTGATAGTACTAACTACAATCACAAGAATAATGGTGCATATATATAGATTGTGTAGGTGAATAGAAACCTGAAAGTTTGTTTTGGTTAGCATTGCCGAAAAATAATTTTCATGCTTATGAGATAAATATTGCAAATATCAACTACAATTTGCAGTAGAATGTGGCAGAGTATGAGATACCTTGTAGTGCTTAAGCAATTGTGGCCTCTTCAGTTTAAATGTTGGAGTAACCAAATCTCGCTCAATGTCAAAAGGAATTGGCTCCAAATAAACAGCTCTTAACATCTCAAAACCTCGAAGCTGTGGAAATGTAACTCAGGTTAGAAATTAGACATGAAAACCACAATCAAGCATAGATTGATTATATGGGATTGAAAATGAATACATTATGCACATACTTGGTTTTTCCGGCCAGTGTTATTGAGTTCTTCTAAAATGTACTTTCTTGCTTTCCCATTTTTGCACAATGATTCAAAATCCCCAGACACATTATTAGTCACTGCCCACTCCTCGAGGGGTTTACTCTCAGGAACCACCACAGCCACAAGAAAAGACTCAAAACTGTTACCATAGACCCAAATCTGTGCAAAAAAGTATGAAATTCACTCAGAAATTTGCAATATTTAAGAAGCTCTAAGTTGTAAACTAGTGGAACATAGTATGCATTAGATATTCTATTGCCAGGTAAGAAGTTAAAAAATATGATCTTGTAACATGTTCACTTCGGTAAAATGTACTGTAGACAAGTGATCTAAACACATACTGCGGTCACGAGCGGACATCGTGAATATGCGCTTTCAATGTTTTCCACAGCAACATATTCTCCTTGAGACAACTTGAATATATTCTTTTTCCTGTCAATTATTTTCATTGATCCATCAGGCTGCCATTCCCCAACATCACCTGCAATAGTTAGTTAATTATTATATTTCTTAAGCAATCTTTACACATAATATCACTTTTATGTTTACACAAAGTAGATTTGTGCTGATCCATGCCATATATTAGGAGTTTTATATCTGAAAATTATATGTTGTTTTACCTGTATGGAACCATCCATCTACAAGGGTGTCTTTAGTAAGGTCTTCTCGCTTGTGGTAACCAGAAAACAAGGTATTTCCCCTCAGGCAGATTTCTCCACGGGGCACTTTGGCTAGTGCATCATATCCCATCTCTGGCACTGACTCAAGCCTCGCCTCGATGGTTGTCATGGGGACGCCCACAGTTCCCACCATAGGGAACACATTGGCTATGGAAGTGAAACATCCACCACAACTTTCTGTAAGACCTGAAAATGAATAAGATTGGAGGAAACAGCAAGTTAAAGCAAAGGACTTAATATAGTAAGAAAAAACATGGAATGAAGTCTTGATAGTTGATAACTTGATATGGTAGAACCATACTATATATAATCCTATTTAAGTCATACATTATATCCTAAAATAGTACTTGATGGTTTAATATGCAAACAATTGATGATAAGAGTTGCAAAGGGAACGGCCATACACAAATTATAAGAAATTCTAAAAAATTATACTAGTTTTTTAGTGTATATGTAAAAATATATACGCTTTAGTTATGAACCAACATAATTTTCTTTATTTCACCAAGTGATTTTGCCCTCCAAAGCAAAATTTCTAGATCCGCCACTGTCTGCAAATTTATCACAAGTTCTTATCTTTTGAGAGGAGCATAAATTTTTTAATAAGCAATTTACTGAAGTTTCTACCCAACATGTCATGAGCACAACTCTCAATTAGGAATTCTTCCTTACCATATCCTTGTGATAACACAGTACAACATGCCACCCTAAGAAACTCCTCCACATGCCTTGGCAATGGTGCAGCTCCTGATAACAAAAGACGAACTCTTCCTCCAAATGCTTGCTTGATCTAAAATGAGAACTCATAAGGAAAAGCTTAGACTTAATACAATAACTAATGATGAACAAGATATTGACCTTATCAAAGACCATCCTGTCCATGAGAGGAGCTGCTTGGTCTTGTTTAAAACCCTTCTCCAGATTTCCCAGCTTGCTGTTCATTAATAGCATCATCTTTAGTAGTGTAACAAGCAATTAAGGTAAAACATGCGTAAATCATCAAAGTAGGTGACACAGGCTGTAAAGTAAGACATACTAGTTATAAGCATATTGAAACAGCATCTTCTTCAATGTACCTCCAAGTGCGATTTTGTCCATTATACCTTGAGATAGATGTTTAGACAAATGCTTAGAAAGTCGGAAAACAACATAATATAATGCTATTATGTTTCAAATGATTTTGTACCAGTGTATATGCGATCATAAACTCTAGGAACCCCGGAAAATATAGTTGGCTTCAATTCCACAAGGTCTGGAATCAAATATCTGATATCCTGAAAGTTAAAAGCAAGAATCGTATAAAAAGATAATTAGTAGATTAATAGTCAGTAGGTTGAAACATTATATAGGAAGCAACTACAGCAAAAAATATTATCTACCCCTTGCCAGAATCCTATTGAAGAACCCTTGTAGATGCAATAGGTCTCCATAATCTGATCAAAGATATGCGCTAAAGGCAGGAAAGAAAAGTATGTATCTTCTTCTGATCCCTGTATCAGATAACACCTTCGTTAGATTCCAAGTTTCTGCTGCAGTTGAGAGAAAAGAATCTAGAACACAAGTCAATTTTAAGATGGTGTTCCATTTACTTAGAACGTTCATTATCAGGTCTAGCACCCATCTGGATGATTTAAATCACTGGAGAAAATTAATCTGGAGTTTCTATCCTAAAAAGTTTATGACAGGCACCAACGTTAAAATTTGAGAATGAAATTGAAAATCTTTCAGCTTCATGAACCATGAAAATATTCCAACTAAATCCTTACCGCTTTGTCTGTTTCTAAAAGTAGTTGGTCTATAGACAAGACTTCCGCCATGAATGACCCATTACTTAGAATGACTCCCTTCGGTTCTCCTGTTGTTCCACTTGTATACATTATTGTGCAAATGTCAGTCCTCTGTTTCGGAGGCAGTTCATGATCCAAATGTCCCTGGAAAGATGGTGAAGATTGTACTACGATCAAGTATAAAAAGGTAGTACCTTTTTTTAATCAGTAACATAGTTTGGTCATACAGTGAATTGCTGATTCAGTTCAACTTACCAAAAGAACAAATTCTTCCCAAGAGAAGCAAGCTACACCGAGCTCCTCAGCTTCCTTCTTTTGCGTGCTGGAAATCTTTCCAAAGCTAACAATAGCTTAACGGATGAAGAGACACACTCGGTTATTGGACATTTTTAAAAAAGTTGATATATAGCTTATAAGTGCAATTTAAAGAAATTGCCATTTTGTTTGAGATAACACTTTGACTTACTTTTTAGATGTGCAGTGCACCTTGGGAGGCATGTTAAGATCTGCACCAAGAGCCAAAATTTAGTCACCAGGGAAGAGAAATCAGGAGGAATTTATTCCTATTCTAACTTTGAATTCCACAATCACTCTCTTCCCACGTATATATATATATACATGTTTTGTTATATGTATCCAAATCACGCCCAAAACATTGTATTATGTAAAAATTTCAGTTCCATAATTATTTATTTATTTCTTTTTAGTTGTTTTAAAAAAAAAAAGCAAAAAAAAAAAAAAAAAAAAAGGTCCGGATTTTGTTAAAATCCGGGATCCCGGACTGGATCCCCTCTCTATATATACATATATGTGTGTGTGTGTGTGTCAATAGAGACAGGTAAACACATTGCTCCACCTAAAACAATACTAACAAGCCTAAACGGATTAAATGATCTGAAATAGATTCGAGAATTCCTCTATTACTAAAGTGAGTATGTAGCTTTTTTCTTCCAATTTTCAACCACTTGATTGTACTACTCTCAACAGAATCACAAGGGAATCATTAGCAATACTCCATATATCCGTAAATGGCAATCTCAAATTGTAGATTTCAACTATTCACACGGAAAATTAAAGACCGATTAGAGCAATCATAGAAGAATTGGAACATACGGCTGGCAACTTGTTCTCTTGAACAAAAGCTATTGAAACTTCTGCATGATTAATGATGAACTCCACGGCATTAGCACCTGCAATGTAAATAGATATTTAGAAGTAAGACAGAGTAACTAACTTGCCACATGATCTATAAGAACTGATTTGAGGAGTTCTACTATCTGACCCATAAGTATCATCATTTCGACAAAATTACTGCTATAATCAACTTGTTTTAAGAATAGCTGAAAAGGGAGGGTGACATACCAAGTGAATCATAGAGCGGCACATAGGATATGGCATGGCTGTTACAAGCCTGCCAAAAAATTGAATAAACACAAAGAACTCGAACATGAATGAATATTCAACAGTTGTGTAGGAATAAAAGTTGCTTACAGAAAATTATGTTCAAGTAAAAGATACACAACATGCAATTGTCTTAATCATATAAATGAAAATTCAACAAGAAAGCCAAAACAAAAGGTAACAAACCAAAACTAAAACAATTATTGCTCTGAGTGTGCCACACTTCTAGAATATATATATTAACATTTACCTCCATTGCCATTATCCATTCTGGACAGTTAACTCCATAAATGCCGCAATGATCTCCCTAAGTATAATGAATACATTGGTTTAAAGTCAGTTAAATACCTAAATATCGGTATGTAAATACAAAATTAATCCACAAATACTAGGTAATTGCTTTTTGGTATAACATTTCTTTCTTTGTTATGCTTATGTTGTTAATTACTCCATACTTACAGGATTTACACCACGGCCTCGGATGGCAGAACCAATGCGGAGAGTTGTATCATAAGCCTCCTCATATGTGACCCATGTATAGGGACCTGCCTGTGAATTCAATTCAAATAGCATTAGGTTCTCTATTTCAAATAATTTTTTTAAACGCCACGCCACCCCACCATTTTGTAGGTATTAGCATGATGATATACATGATGGTGTCTCTTTCTAGGAGCTTAAGTTTTTAGACGAGTTGGTTAGTTAACAAGAGGAATATCATTACAAGAATAAATAGGCTTTATATACAATTTCTCAATTACAATATAAGTACATATATTCACATTCTATGGCTTAGATTATCAACTAACCTCACAATAAGGAGTAAAGAAAGTTCCGAAATAAGGGATTCTGACACGGTGATGGTGGTGAGAAACGAGCCTATAACTAGAGGTCCCAAGATTTCATTGGCTCTCTATTTCAAATAATTACCCACAGGGATTATGGCAATTAGTCACAAAAACCTTTTACGCTTTATAACAAATACAAGATAATATATGCTTCTTCATCTACTTCCAAATGCACCTCTGCCTGTTGTTCCGTCAACAAACAACTTATTTTAAACGCTGCTTATCAAACTCATAAACGTAGCTCTTAGAATTCAAACTTAATGCACCATTTTTAGTATAGTGAATAAACTTATTACATGCTAACGCTGCAAACCCTATAATTTCACAGGTAATTGTAGTACTATATACTCCCTCCGGCCCCACAAAAGATTCATATATGCAACAAAAAAAATGTCTAAAATAGTCTAATTTGCCAATAAAGTCTTAACCAGTGGTTAACAATGACGCCCTGTGAAGTCTCAAGTTTGACTATGAGTTTATTTATTCCTTTATCTGAAGTGTGAAAATAATAATTCAGTAATTTTATTATTAGCATACCACCAATACTTACTAACAACTTATTACTTTTAAAAATAAAAATAAAATATTTGATTAATATTTACAAATTATACAAATGAGACTCATTTTGTGAAAAGTGTATAATGTGTAGAGAGATGAATTACCTTTCCGTCAATAAGTTGACGCCGGCCGAGCATTCGGTTCTTGGGGTTTCTCTTTACGGATTCACTGCATGCAAGGAAAGTGTGTTTATATATGCTGCTGGATATTAAGAGAACTAAGCTCTTTAGTGAAACAAATGGCCTATTAGCTCAGCTGGTTAGAGCGTCGTGCTAATAACGCGAAGGTCGCAGGTTCGAGACCTGCATGGGCCAAATTTATTTTGTTTACATTAAATTATTTTTGTTCCCAACTTATTCTTTTGTTTTTTTTTATGATTTACATTTTAAATTAAAGATTAAAGAATAAAAACTATTTATGACTAATCTTTCGAATTGGATTATGTTCTTGTGTTCGTTATAATAATTTGAGATTTTTTTAAAATTATTTTATACTAATCAAGTTAACCACCTCCCACATTAGTCTCTTCTTAACTACATAATATATGTATACTTTTTTCTTTTCTTTTTTCCTACCAAGATCATTGAATTAAGGGTGGTGCTAGGGCTTAGGGTATCAAAATTTCGATCTCAAATAGTGTCTCAAACGAATGATACGATATTATTACATTAGTTAGGTAAAGTACTTATTATTAACTATATTATGAAGTATATTTTGTTTTATTTAATGTCACATTATGAGACACATTTAAGATAAAAAAAAAAAATTAAAACACTTAACATTATCTTTTGAATTAATTAGGACTTTTCATTGCTTTTGGTGGGTGTTAAATTTAAACGAACTACTCTCTGGTCACCCAAAAGCGATAAATGATAATGATAGAGATCTCAAATTTTTTAATCTTAAATGAATAAGACAAAATGTATTAATGATATAACTAATCACAAGTGATTTACATATCCAATATAATGGTGTAACATTATTTGAGATTAAAAATTTGAGAACACAACAATTATTCAACGGGATAATATTTGGGGTCACAAATTTTTTATCTCAAAAAATTTTGTTTCAAAATAATGACTTAATTAAGTATTATTTTCCTGATGAGGTCTTAGTCTATTGCCTAGTGGTTAAAATTGAAATGTTATGACATTTAGGTTTTAGGTTCGACTTATGTGACAAGCTTGATTATAAATTATATTATACTTTCTATAAAAAAAATGAGACTTTAAAAAAAATAACATTATTTCCCTCAATATGCCGGACTACTACATCACATCATTATCTAAACTAATGACACTCTATTTTAAATTAAATTGATATTTTTCTACTCACATTAATATACTAATAACACGCTATTTTAAATTAAATTGATATTTTTCTACTCACATTAATATATGCACGAGAGAGATAAATAGGTGAGGAGTAAGATAAAAAATTTAAAACCCTAATTAATTAGGACTTTTTATTGCTTTTGGTGGGTGTTGAATTTAAACTAACTACTCTTTGGTCACCCAAAAGTGATAAATGATAATGATAGGAATCTCAAATTTTTAATCTTTTAAATGATGTGATATTGAATAAGACAAAATGTATTCATGATCTAACTAATCATATGTGATTTACACATCCAATATAATGGTGTAACATTATTTGAGATTAAAAATTTGAGAACTCAACCTTTATTCAACGGGATAATATTTGGGGTTTCAAATTTTTTATCTTAAAAAATTTTGTTGCAAAATAATGACTTAATTAAATATTATTTTGCTGATGAGGTCTTAGCATATTGCCTAGTAGTTAAAACTAAAATGCTATAATATTTATTAGGTCTCAGGTTCGATTAATGCCATAAGCATGATTTGAATTATACCATACATTCCAAAAAATGGGGCTTTAAAAAAAATAATATTATTTCCCTCAATATATATGCCGGGCTACTACATCACATCATTATCTAGAGTAATTAGGTGGACACGCTATTTTAAATTAAATTGATATTTTTCTACTCACATGCATTAATATACTAAATGGACCCTGAGTGAAATTCTATAAGAATATCCAATTGTTGTATGTAAAAATAACAATACCCATTTTATATTTAAGCATCATCACTTAATAATTAACTAGAAAAACCAAAATAGAAGAGATCGATTTATCTTCACACAGTGTGTCCAAAGAATGTAAAAGAATTTCAAGAACCAAATGACCAAACTTGCAAGATATAAAAGAAGAATATTGCAAAAATGATCTTCAATATATCTTATATTACCACTGTTTTTTTAAATATTTCAAAAATGATCGTAAAAAAAATTTAGTAATATTACCTGAAGAAGTCCCAGGGGGAGTCCAATCCCACCGGTAACTCAAGTAAACCATCTTTAGCATAAATGCACCTATATACCGCCCCTGCCGATGGCTTTCCGTCACTCGCCGGCCTTGACCCTTCAACTTCTACGGTATACACCACTGACATTTTGCTTTGAGATATCTAGAGAGAGAGAAAATGTAGTAGTTGGTAGAGAAATAAATTTTTAGATAGATCAAACTTTTTATTGCATATAATATATATACATATATATATATATATGTATATATGTATACACTAGAGAGATAAAATACTAATAGGTGAGGAGTATTTATATTTTCACTATTTATTTACGTAAGTATCTATCTATCTGTCTTCCAAAGCGGTGTTTATGAGTTCGGTGGGTTATGGATGATAGCTAGTAGTTTATGCCATATCTGATATATCTTCCAACCACATTTATTTTGGTAGTTGGCAGCACTTAAATTCAATCCTCCAAGCGGCCATGCATTTCCTTTAATTTGCCCCTAGTTTTATTGATTTTTATTTATTTTATTTTTTATTTTATTATATTATATTATATTTTTAACTTAAACATGTATCTGTAATTATAAATGAGGAATTTTCTTTATATTCACTACGGAATTTACTACTAGATTATTATTTTTTTGACTGTTTAATGTCAATTTTATAAAAAAAAATCATAAAAATAATATTGATAAAGATTATGAATTTCATAAATATGGGCCGAGAGTAAGAGAGGGCCCACCTCGAGATGCAATTAATACACCAGTTGAAATCTTGACAGTAAAACCATGGATTATGAGAATATCCATTTTAGTGAACACATTTAATACCTGATTGTGATCTTTTTTTCTTTTTTTTAAATGTCTTAAATTTATTATAATTATTTATTCTGATTTACGGGGGTAGGAATTTAGATGAAAGGTGAGATAACTTACTATTTTTAATAGACACTCGACCTATGTATTAATGGAAATAAGTCATATTAATAGATTAAATGACAATCGTTTACCTAATTATTGTGAGCTAATAGTGCACTTAATAATATACTACATTGTCTAGATAATGATTATAAACAAGAGAGTCTTTATATTGACATAATTCAATTAAGTCTATTCTCTCTATTTCATTCCTTCGCCTTCTCAACCATCACTTTGCCGGTTGATCAGAATACACACCTACATGCTTCTCAACTTGTATTGAACCCTTGCATATAACTCTCATCTTGTCCAATGACCAATAAAATATTTTCCTCGTACCTACTTAAAGAATCTCATTTATAAAATTTATAAATAATAAATTTATTTTATAGTTATCCTTAAGTATATTAAACCCTTAGGTCGCTCTGTCAAAGTCTTTGGGGGTTTTTTTTTTATGAAATACTTCATTCGTTCGTTAATATATGTCGTTTTAGAATTGTGTACAAGTATTAAAGAAATAATTGTATAATATTAAATATAATATCAATTGTCTATATTATCTTTGTATTGAAAAAAGAGAGTGTTATTTATTGGGCAGAAAATAGTGAGAGAACCAAAGTTATATTTAATACTTTGGGTAATATTAAAAATTAAGCAATTAATGCTTAATTAAAATTCTTAAACGACAAATATTAAAAGATAAAAATACTTCTCTAAAACGATATTTAAAAAAGAACATAATAGATAAATATTAACTCCTTGAACACTTCCGGCGGAAGTGCAATTAGTCAGCATTCCTAACATTGTTCTTAAAAATTTGTTGTGCTTCAAATTCGAATTTTTTTGTCAAAATAGTAGTTTTATATACACAACCTATACACACAAAAAAAAAAGAAAAAAAGAGAAGAAATTGAATAATATTATGTGCACAAACTGTATATAAAAAGTTGTGCACAAACTGTACATGACTTTTTGTGTACAAAAAATAAAATCCATGTATTATTTACCAATAAAAATAGATAAAAAATCTAATCGTAGGTCCAAATTCTTATTTTCTCTCATTTTTTAATATTGCTTGTACATAAATTTTATGTATAATTTGTATTTCAAACATTACTCAAAGAAAATAATAGATGTATTATTACATGATAAGTCTTATGATCAGTTGTACATAATTATTTTTGTATAGTTTATGCACAAAAAAATATTCGAGCAAAAAGTTTTTACTATCATGCACATGAATTAAGTGTCGTTTTAGCTTCATGCACATGAATTAAAAAATTCATTTAATACTATCATTTAATAATTAAAATTTGTATGAAATTCCATCACTAACCCTTTATGAGAAGTTGAAAACTATTAATACAAGAGAGAAAATTTCTTGGGATAATGAGAGAAGTTAGGGGTAATATGGAAAAGTAAATAATTTATTCTCCTAGAAAGTTGTAAACGACAAATAAATTGGAACAAATTTTTTCTTTTAAAAAATCACTTATTATGGAATGAAGGTAATAAAACAAAAGAGATGAAAAAAAAAAAAAAACTACTGTAAACTAAACAACCAATGCCAAAAAGACAAATCTATAGAATATATAAAAGGGTAGAATAACTTAGAAAAAGAAAAAGAAAAATACAAAAAGAGAATAGAGAATAAAGAATAGGTCCAACCACCAAACTGGCCAACTTTTGTAGGCAGAGTACTATTCTACTAGCATTTATGAATTAATTATAACTTCCCCCACCCAAAAATCCAAAACTCAAACTGCCTCTTCCCTTCTGCTGGTTGAAAAATTATTAATGGAGTATAAAGAGGAAGAAGAATTATCTATACAAAATTGTCCTCTTTTTCTCTCTCTATTTATCTTCAATTTTGAATTAATGGTCCTTCATCTAAACTCTCAACTACAGTCTACTACCCATTAATTGTAATGGCCGTCCACCTCTTCTCTCTCTCTCCTCCCTCGATGCAGAGAGTTGAATTTTCATTCATTTAATTCTCACATGCAGCACAGGCTCCATTATTACTCTGCCCCCCACACCCCTTCCGTCACCCCCAACTCATCTCCGATCCGATCAATGAATCCCATTCAATTAATGTTTAGTTTCCTACACGTGTCATTTTTACTCACCGTCTGTTATATCTCTCCGGTGACAGCAACGCCTCGGGATCCCCACTCCTCAGACGGCTCGACGACGAGAAAATTGTTGACGTCATTCCACTACCAGTTCCAGCCGACCTCATGAACATTGGGCTAGCAAATGACTTGCTCCGACGTGACGATCCGCCGTACCTCACACTAGACTCTGATACCGGAAAGAAGCTGCCTCTCCTCCGGAAAAACGGCGATTTCATTCCTCTGTAGTATCTGAATGAGAATACTCTATGTTTTGTTAATGAGCTGAACGGCGATGGCCGTTTACTCCATAAACCTCCTCCTCTTCGGTATCTCCACGGCGATGCCGTCGCCGGTTCCATCATCAGCCTTTCCGATCCTAAATTCCGTTCAAATCCGAATGAATACGATCGTTTTAGTAGGAAATCCCGTCTAATATATCGTTCTTCGGACTGATTTCTTCTAGGCGATGGCTCTTGCGTGATCTCTCCAACGGACAACTCATTTTCCGGCGGAGTTTCCGTTAACGTCTCCAGAACTGCGCTCTCGATGATAACCTCATCGAGGCTAGGGCGGATTCTGGCTGCCATAGCCGGAATGAACGGAGAGCTCAGCCGGAAAATACCGGTCCGGCAGAGCGGACAATTCGCGTGTGATCGGAGCCAGATATCGATACAATCAACGTGAAAGGCGTGATTACATACAGGAAGTGTACGGACATAATCGTTATCTTCGAATTCCAACAAACAAACGGCGCATTCGTGAACATTGCTCTTGCGAGTGTACATGGAGAGAGGGATCGTTTTAATGGCGGAGTCGTCGAGTCCGTAGGGCGAGAACATTTGCAGCATGTCGGTTGGATCGAAGGTGCCAGAGTTGTAGGGAGGCGACTCGATGTCCCCGGCGGAGGAAGGAATGTAGGAGCGAATGAGACGGCGGCGCCGGCGCCATATACGAAAGCGACGGCGGAGGTGGAGGAAGTGGCGAGAGATGAGGCGAGAGTAAGTGATGATTACGAAGGCGGTGGCCACAATTACGACCATGACAATTAGCGGCGGACTGAAGTCAACGGGGAGCTTGGACGGCGGGGATGATGACAACGTGGAAGGTGATGATTGGGTGGTGGACGGTGAAATAGCCGGTGCCGGAGCAGGGGATAATTTGATCATGACCAAGGCCGAGTGAGGAGTTCAAGTGGCGATGGAGTTAATTTGGAGAGAGAGTGCGTATCGTCTTAGTTACGATTTGTCGAGGGGGGAGTTTGGGGGAAAGTAACACGTCAACGTTTATGAATTAAATGATGACTAAAATATAATTTACGGTCCAAAATTTATAGATTTGTTAAAGTGTACTTTAAGTGTACTTTTAATTTTTTTTTAATAAATAAAATGCGCTATTTGAGATTTTAACTAATTAAAATGCACTTAAAGTTCTTTTTTTAAATAAAATGTATTCTAATTTTTTTTTTGCTATTAAAATATAACCTCACTTTTAATGGATAAAAGTCGCTTCCTCTCGCTTTGAAAAGCAAGTAGTGCAATACTGGGATCAAGGACGATCCCTTCCGATCTATACTTCCCTTTTACAACATAGGAGGGAGGAGGTTGAAAATGTGGAAACCTCCCTCGCGATCTACTAAAAGACATTCTATTCTCAAGTTTAGAAAACAAATAACTTCACTTAAAAAACAGATATCGCTGTTACGAGGTAAAGGAACAATTTGTTTGGACTTGCGGTGCATTCAAAAGTATATTTTATTTAGTTAAAAGAATGTTAGAGTGTACTCAAATATATTTAAAGTATTGAGATGCAACGCTATATATTTTGGGGTTCAAATTATATTTCGGTCTTAAATGATGGAGGTCTGATCGGCTGTGGGGGATTTTATTAAACTAGGGTGAGGAGAGTGATTGTGAGCTTGACACGTAAGGGAGGGTGAGAGTGATCTGTTCGACTCTTGGTAAGCTGGAGTTCAGTGATTGACTGTATAGTACTACTTGGAATGAGGTGGCAGGATTTGGTTGGTTTGTAGTCAAGTTTTGTGTTTGTTATTTTGAGGAGTGAACATATGATTTGGCACTACTCGTTGGACGGCGCATAATATTGACTACTGAAGATGACATTTTAATTAGTCAACCAGATTTTAATTTCTAATTTTAGTAGAATTTTATTTACTTTATTTTATTTTATTTAATAGAAATAAAGCATACATTAATAATAAAACATAGTACATTTAGAGGTCCTAACACAACAAGCTAGCATTTGAACTCGTTCAACAAGGTGCCTAGAAATTTTTGAAACCTTACAATAAGTAAACATAGAGTCTGAAAATCTAATATCGCTAATTAAAGAGAGAATACTAGGCTGATAAGTGTAGTTTTATCTTATAAAGTAGTATAATTTATTTATATTTGTATTAATAAATTTTCAGAGTGGGTGTATTTTTTTAAGACAAATTTAAAAAAATATATATATTATGAAAGTTTATTTCATTCAATCTAAAATATTCGAATCATATAAAGTTGAGGGGCACAAACTTTATTTAAAAATAAAATTCATTATAAACATTTATAATCAAAGTAAAAAATCAAAATCAAAAATCAACTATCAAAGACAAGTGCATCACACGTCTAATGTTTAACACATCATGAAAACTATCCTCTACATAAAAAGGCTATGATGTTATGATATAACATGGGGTGTTACATAAGAATGCGATTTCTTACAAGCCTCGTCCAAGGACCTTGGTCTATCATGGTTCATGCCCCATGGATTAGGGCAACAAGCCAACAATATATCCCTATGAAAATCACATTACACCTCATTAAAGCCTTTCAACTTTTGTCACTACAATCACCAACTCATAAAGAAAATACTTTTTAAGTTTTTTAAAATACAAATACTTTTTTTTTGTACTTTACATATCATTGTACTCTCATATTTTATTTTAGAATTGAGATAATATGATTGTTTTAGGTACAAATTTGTTATTAAATTGTATAGATGATAGAAAGACGTGTTTGTAATGATTAATTTTAAAGTTAATTAAATTGAGATTCGAATTTAAAATTTACAGTCGAACAATATATGGGACTTGTGATTTATAAGTATGTTAGGTGACAATTTACACATGAATAACATACCACAATAGATGAATATTTTGATTAAAAAATGCGAATTCTTGTTGCACCCAAGCTTAATAAAAGAATTAAATAATGAGTGATTCTACACAGACCGGGAATTTGTACATGAATTTTGGACCGTGGGTCCCATACCCAATAAAATATTTAAAACATCAGACACATTTCTCTCTCTCTCCATTTTTCTTTTATCCTTCTGTTATTTATACTCCCAAGTCCCAAAGCAGTAGTACACTGTCTTGCTCCCACATCTCTCTTAAGCATGGAATCAAAATTCAAATCCATTTTTCTCTTTTCCTTCATCATCTTCCTCCCAGGAAAACGAAGACCAACTATTGCATTCATCAAATACTCCATATGATGTAATTTACTGATAAAATCAAATACATCAAATAAAATTTAAATTTAAAATTTTCAGATCAAACACTTTTGAGTTCAAACTTTGAGTTTTCAACCAATCTCATTATATCAAAATGTCAAACATACATGAAAATACATTAAAAATATTCAAATTCCGTCAAACTTTTACTCAAAAAACTTTCTTATTTTTACTACTCCTTCGATGGTTGTCCAGAATTTACATGATTGTTAAGACCATATGCACCATTCCAAAATGGATATTGATAACTATCCAGCTGAGTGGAGATACTTGTTGAGTACACATTTTCAATTGGGGTGCCTCCAACATTACCAAAAAGTTATCCAGATTAACAACAAAACAACACCAGTTTTAACCCCAAAAAGTTGTACCCATTTTAAAGAAGGAAAAAAAAAAGAAAATAATTAATCTAAAATTAGGGCTTTTTGTTTGAAGAGAGAAAAATTGTTACCTGAGATGACACTCGTCAGACTTGAGATGGAGGACGGAATGCGGAGATTGCCGGGATGGAGAGGGAGATGTTTGTGTGGCAGATTTCTTTTATAATTTAGGATGGGGCGGAGGATTAGATTTTGCAGGAATGTTTTGGTTGGGGTGGAGCTTTTTCTGGAGCTTTTCTATACTTTTTTTCTTTTGCAGTGGAGCCTCTTCTAATTGTGGACGATGACTTTTTCTTTTTGAGGACCCACGGTCCAATTTAGCGGTCCAATCTAGCGGTCTGCATAGAGTTTTCCTTAAATAATACCCGAATCTAATAACACTAAGTTCGGGTTTAGGTATTATAAAACCCGACCCCTTGCCATCCTAAGTATACAGTATACCTGTCTCACTAAGGTTCAAATTCAATCATAAATATAGTTTTAAATATACAATCAAGCCTAAAAATGTTATTTTAAGATAATTAATAGGGACAATTACATTTATTAGTACATTTTTATAAAAAATTACAACAAAAGTGCAAACATAAAACATTTACAAAATTAGTGCATATGCAATATTTTATTTACAAAATTAATGCATTCTTATCCCTTTAATTTAGTTAGTTTTAAAAGAGATAGGGACCATCACTTTCTCTCTCCACAATTTCTCTCTCCTCTTCATTCTCCATTAATTTTTCCCAAATCATAGCTGGCCACCACCGCCCATAATCATCTTCATCTCATCATCTTCATCTTTCTTACTTTCTGACTCTCATATCATTTTCTCTTTCTCCTCATTTTCCATTGGAGCACTTGGGCTACTACCCCATACTTACAACCCATCTCCAATATTCAATTTTCCAACTTGATCCTCAAAATATCACTGATCTACCAAAATGGGTATTCATTTTTTTATTTCAATTTGTGCACTCATGATTCTATCTGTAATTTACATCTACACAGATACACAATGGATTCTTTTATTTCCTGTTTGTATTTTTTCACTCGTTATTTTACCACAATCCCTCAACCTCTCAATATTCCTTCGTCACTCCTTCGCCCCGCCACCGGCACCGTCACCACCACCTCCTCTTCCTCTTCCTATTCCTCCTCCATCATCACTGGAGCCGCCATATGGTAACCAATTAGTTTTTATAGGTAACCAATTAGTTACCAATTAATTATAAAAAATCTATTATAGTTTTTTTTCATAGTGCAGTTGGTAGCCAAACCTTTATACAAAGGTAACCAATTTATTTTTATTGCGTTACCAATTAATTATAAAAAATACCACTATATTGGGTTACTTTCATAGTGCAGTTGGGTAACCAATCTATTAAGGGTTGGTTACCTCTGTATTAAGGTTTGGTTACCTTTATATTAAAGGTTGATTACCTTTGTATTAAGGGTTGGTTACCCTCCTCCTCCTCAACTTATTTTCCATCACGACGACACAGCCGCCGCCGTCCACCATTTCCCACCCCTCCCTAAAACCACCAGTGAACTGTCCATCGGCTTCTCCATCGACTTCATCGACAAGGGGTGGCGAAGGTTGATTTAGTCCATAAATCAAAAAGAGAAGAAGAGAAATTTCAGTGCAGTTGGTAGCCAAACCTTCATATAAAGGTAACCATTTTAGTTTTTGCGGGTAACCAAATCTCGTCGGACAGCAGAAACATAGCAGCCTTGTGTTGTTGATTTTGGCTGGAAAATATGGAGTTTTCGGTCGGTGATGCTTGACCGAAAAATATGGTGATGGTAGGTGATAGTTGGCCGGAAAATATGGAGTCACGGTCGGTGATGGTTAGCCTTTTGAAATTTGAAATTTGAAAAATATTTGAATTTGAATTAGGAAACTGAATGATTTAATGAGTTTATCTTGTTGCACTCTTTTTGTAATTATTTTGTTAGTGCAATATTCTTTTTGTAATTATTTTGTTAGTGCACTATTCTTGTAATATTTACTAATTGTTGTATATTTCTGTAAAGGACCCTAATTAATAACATCGAAGTTTATCTTCTATAATTTTAGTTAACATTAGATTTCTATAACTGGGCCAAATTATAACTTCTCGGCTTAGCCCAATACTAAACTAGAACATGGCCCAAAGATGTTTCGGTCAAACCTTATATATTCATATTCACTACGCTATTAGAAGTATAGTATATACCCACCCGCAGCAGAAGACTCAAAAGCCAGAAACAAAAACAACAACTAGGGTTTTAGAGCTTTTACTCTCTCTGTCAATCAGTCGAACCAACCATGTTTCCGGGAATGTTTATGAAAAAGCCAGACAAAGAGGCAGCTCTGAAGCAGCTTCGGACCCACGTAGCCATGTTCGGGGGATGGGTTGTGGTGATTCGGGTCACCCCTTACATTCTTCACTACTTATCTGATCAGAAACAGGAACTTAAGCTCGATTTCTAATTTGATGGTCCGTATTTTTTTGCGTTACTGTAGTTCTATTGAGATGTTATGAGTTTTATAATTGACGTATTGATGTGCTTGTTGCAATATTTGGTTTGGTGTTATTCTCAATAATTAGATCATGGTACTATTTTTTTGGTTAAAGGTTTGGGTTTTATCAAATATTGGGATTTGTGAATTGCTTTGAGCTTGAGCAAGCTATTACTCATTTACTAGTGCTTAGGTTCATCAGTAAGGTAAAGTAATCCTAGTTAGTATTTGGTTCAGGTGTTTTAAGAATGTCAGATGGTGACCAATTTGCTAATTTAACTTTATAATCCAAGGGAGTGATTCCATCGTGTTTTGAGTCTTTTCTCTACTATCATATCTTACGGTGAAGAAGATGTTGCATTGTGTGGCTATAATTCTGAATTTGATCTGGTGGTCTAATTTTTAAGAATCCCTAGGTCTTAAAGTCTTAAAATGATAGGACATGTAGTGAAGTCTGGAGAAATTGTAATTTATGAGGCTGGTTGATATGATGGTGCAAAATGAGGGTGAAGAAGGATTGTTTATAGGTAGTTAGGTGATGCAGGACAACATTTGTATAATGAATTTTGTTATTAATTGATAGATAGGTAGAACTAGGATTTAAGCTCTGCCCTTAAATTCTAGGGTTTAGAGTCTCAACTCGGCGTCTATTAACTCTAGGGAAATATCTCGACAATAAGAAAAGCCAATAATAATCTCAATATTTAGAATGTACTGAGTTTGGAAAATTACATCGGTATTTAAACAAAACAACCCTAAATTGGACTTGGAGACCAAGAAAATAACTAAAGACAAAAATACCCCAACTAATTAAAACAAATCCCAACTAACTCCCAGAATTAAAACAAGTCCATAATAATTAAATAAACAAAATAAATAAATAAGGTAACTAAATCATCGATCCCCGTCATTAGGGACCCTTCTTTAGACAAGGTTAATATAGATGCAATATCCTTGATGAAAAGGTATGCTCAGACGTCCAAGCAATGGAAATTCTACTCCCCAGTCCCCCCCTCTCGCAGGTTTATATCAGCTAAGCAACAACTCACTAATTAGTTGGGAGAAAATGTTTCACTTTTATATTATACTTGGGCACTATGTTTTCCCCTAAACTTAGGTAAGTTCTCTGCCTTGGGAATTTTTTGATATTGTAATGCATTGAAAGATTAATCAAATAATGATGCAGTTTCCTCATTAGAATGTGGTGATATTGAAATGTACAGTCTAACAAGTAGTTGAAATGTGCTTGTTCTGAGTGCAAAATTTGATAATGGGTGGTAAATGGTATCTTGTACTTAGTGTGAGGCTTTCTCCTCGCTTGGTTCAAGTATATTTCTCAGCATGCTTTCTTGGTAGCATCTCTTCTATGGGAACCACTTCTATGGGAACCAACTTCTTATTTGCAAAGCTACACTTTTAGAGTTTGTGAGCTTTTCATCTATCTTGGGCTTGGTCATCTCATGTTAGCATCACATAATCTCCTTACCCTTTTGCTTGTTTTGGATTTGCAATCTTTTCATCTAGGAATGGAGATCAATGGAAAACAAGATTAAAAAAAATGGTGAGAGAGGCAAGTTAAAAAATCATGACTTTTCACTTTTGTATAAGCATCTTTATCTAAAAAGACAAAGCTAAAACGTTATGAAGGAGCATCTGATTTAAAAGCATATCTTTTTTGTGTGGAAATAAGCAAGGATACAAGGTTGGTTGTTGATGGTTAATTTTTTGGGTGTCTGATTATATATGTAGAACTGTGTACTCTTGGGATTGGTAAAACAGGTTTCACCTGTGTATATTATATTTTTGTAGACACTCAATATAATTAGGGTCTCTGATATGAATTTAGTCTTTGATTGATCATTGATGATGAGAAATTGAACTGATTGCTACACATGTTGTGTGGATGGAGCTATTCTCTAGCTTTACTATAATGTGTATGTAGTGGCAACCCCTTCACGGAATTCCCATTCCCATTCCATTTCATTCCATTCATACGTAAACAACAATAATACTACAATGACTAAAGAATGGTTACAAAAAGGAGATATAAAACGATGTGTATGGTTGTTGTTGGTTACAATTATTGGATTCACCCATGTATGGTGGAGTATTACACTTTGACACATCATTTTGTAAGCTATATTTTTTGTAAGAGTTCTTTGTTAGTGTAGCAATATTCCGTAAACAATAAACAAGAAACAGCGTGATATATGAACAGGATTTTGTTACCATAATGAAGATCTACTGTAATCCTCCAGGTTTTATATTATTGTTATGGATTTACTGATTAGTGTGTTTTTGTGTTGTGTGCAGTTGTCCAAGAGAGGGAAAAGGATGAATGCCTTGATTGAATGGAGAGCTTCATAGCTTTTTCTTTTCTTTTCTTTTTTTTAAACATTTTCCAACCTTTTTACTTTATAATATCATGTAGTTAATTCACTTGGAGATTGGTTTCTTCATGTACTTGGTAATGTAATAATATCACATCAGATGTTCTTGTCTTTTCTGTTATGGCCGAAGGTTGCTTTCTTCCGTAAATTTTGTAAGCTTTTATCATGCACTTGCCATTCTCTTACTTACATACGTAAGCATCTATTTCTTTATTGATGGAGTATTATTTAAAGTAACTAAAAAACAATATGTTACCCCCAATATATATTATCGTTTAGTATGAAGTTGATGAAAATTTGGACAGGTGGCAAGTCAACAGCCATGATTATTAAACATCCATATAAAGCGTCTACCACACAACAAGTCTACTTTTATTGTTGGAGTATAGATGCTAATAAGAATTCTGAATTCTTTAGTTCAATTCAACACTTATTATCTTAATCTTGGGCCACAAAAATCATTAGTTTAACAAAAATAAAAATCTTTAGTTTGACAAAGGATCATATATGAATGGTGCATATGAAATGCCAAAAATATTACTCTCTTTCTTCCAATAAAAAGAATTCAATTTATAAAATTTAGGATATATGCTTATTCCTTGTTCACCCCGTTAAGCGATGGTAGTGAAATTATTATGAACAATTGAGGATATTATTATCAATAAAAGGGAATTCTTTTATGAAACAAATAATTCTGACAATTGGGTAAACTTTTTATTAAACATTTTTTTGGGACAATAATCTGGATGAATACATACATGGAGAAGTTGTAGACTTGTAGATGACCCTTCAAAGCCACGCTAAGGTTGCGCAACAAATCCATATCCTTTAGGTAGAAAGTCTACTGGAGACACAGAGAGAGAGAGAGAGAGATAACAAAAAAGGGACACGGAGGAGAACAAAGAAAGCCTCAGTGGTCACAAAATAGAACTCAACTTCTCTGTTTCTTACCGACTTTCTCAACAAACTAAAAATAGAGAAACAGGAAAAAAAGCCCGAGCAATTCTTGGGAGTTCCTAGGAACATATGTATGTATAAATCATAATTAGTTCACTACTTGGTACTTACACTACACAATCATTTATATATATGATTTGTCAGACTACAAGCTCATCTTAAACACGTATACAACTAATATGATGACAAGCTTGGGGAAGCAGAGGTTGGGAAAAGGATAAAACCGATATGATGTGCCTGCAAAAGAAGAGAGAAGACCATAAGTGCCATCATAGTCATCCAGAGGCGCAAAAATTAATATAGAAATCATGCAAGGGAATCAGAGGGCCATGGATAAGGTACCAGGGTCTGTGGGAACCAGTGCAAGCTTAGCTTTGAGGGTGGCTCAGACTATCTTCTCCTCTGCTTCTCTTCTCTTTATGTCTCTTGGTGTTCCCTTCTACAGCTATACTTCCTTCTGGTAAATGATATATTTAATATCCTCTCTCTTTGCGACTCCTTGTAGTAATGATTTAGGTAAGTATTATAGTTACAAGTACAAATATAATTTGGTAAATTTGTCTCGATAATTTAAAATTTTCTTATCTGATCTCTCGCTAGTTAAAATTCACAAGTCAGCCACTAGTATACTATCCCCCTGGAATACAGCCAAGGAGATCAAGGAGCCTTTTAGTAGCCTTCGTAGCAGATTCTCTCTCTTCTTAAAGTCTGATATATCACATATTAGTTATCATATTGGAGCTGATCAACTTCAAAAGTTTATTTCTTTTAATTTTTTTTGATAAGTAAATGAGAATGTTTTAACAGCACCAAAAGGGGGCCGACCATACAGACACTATGTTCACAGAAGCAATAGCTGCAAATGCATTAGAGCGGATAGGCAATATTCAAGTACCTCAAAGGGCCAGCTATATCAGAGTCATTATGTTGAATTTAAGTCGTATAGCTTCGCATTTGTTGTGGCTTCACCCCTTTATGACAAATATTGGTGCACAGACCCCTTTCTTCTATATTTTTCGAGAAAGAAAATTGATATATGACCTATTCGAAGCTGCCACCGGTATGCAAATGATGCATAATTATTTTCGGAAACAAAATCACACCAATGCACTCAACCAAAAACATTATGCCCTCTCGTTTACAAGGAACTCATCCAGAAATATATACAATTAGGCTCCTAGATTAAAGTGGCCCAAAAAATCCACCAAGGCCACAGTGGAAACTGGAAACACCTCTTTTCTCCAAAAGAACAAGAAGCTCAAAAATAAGAAATCAAATCCAGTGCAAGGCCTCAAACTTATCTTCAAGAGTTCTGATGTTGCATAGATTTGTGCAGTTCAATACTTGCAACTTAATTATCAAAAAAAATAAAAATAAATAAATACTTGCAACTTATGCAGAGTGTTTTGCAGCAAGGAAACATAGGCGTTCTACTTGTCTTTGGTGTGTAGTTAATGTCTTTGGTGTACTTCGTAATTAACTACTGGTCTTGATTATGGTATTAAATGGAATAGTTGTCCCTTAATTATAATATGAATACACAATTCTAGCAAATTTTCTTTATTAGATAATTGTTTTGTATCTTTTATACACAAGTCAAACACCAACCTAAAGCACCTAGGCGAGTTTCTTTTAGAACTCCAGAAAGCCTGAATCTGAAGGGAGGCTAATCACTAATGTCAAACATCTTGAATTCGATGGATTGGTCTGTTGTCCATATGTAGAATTTGGATCCTCTCCAGTAATCAATATGCTTTATTTCTTGGCTACACAGTACACACAAGTTCATTTTAGGAGAAAAATGGCCACAATAATCTTACTACATCATTAAATATCTTAAATTCTGTTTCAATTTTTTCCCTAGATATTTTTTTAACGACTAAAAAATAATATTAACCCTTGTTATTAATTTTATCATTAGTCCATTTTCTAATTTATTAATATTTGTTGCAACTGTTGATTCCACAGCTTCTTGGTAACAATCATGGGTTTGGTGATCCCATGGAGTTTTACTTTGGCACTGGTTGATGGATACTATGTCCTAGTTAAATGCCCTATTCGTCAGCCGGGAATGGGAATACTGCTGTTCATAATTATAGGGGATTGGGTACGTCTTGGCATTAACTTGTTTCTGAAAAGTCTGACATGTTTAATCATATGGGTGAACTACATGTAACAATTTCAAACATTCTATTAATGGCAGGTTTTATCGATACTCACACTAGCTGGAGCCTGCTCAACAGCCAGTGTTGTCGATCTTCTACTGAGAGCAAATGTGTCTTATTTCCCTCCAAAGGTCTGCAGTAGATATCAAATATCTGCGGCGATGGCCTTCTTGTCATGGTCTTTATCTTTGGCTTCATCTCTTTTCAATCTATGGTTACTTCCCTATTTGTGATTCTCATTTCAACTTTTCTATTGTTTTCAGAATTGTATAACTTTGTGGATAGCAGTAGATTCTTTCACTATTCTAAGTTTGCATATAGATAGAGTTGAGACCTTGACTAAAACCACTAAATCTTGTTTAATCGTCAAGGAACATGGCATTCAATGAACCCCTTGATAAAAGGCAACAGAGATCTTTCATATACGTTCAAGATACATATTTTTGAGAAACTTGTAAATGTCTTGGTGTTTGGAAGAAGCAACTTTGCCATAGTAATTTGAGGATATTCAGTTTCAAACTTAGATTTCAATATCCAGTTAAAAGGCAAATAAAGTTTTGGTTTCAACTAACCAAGACCACATAGAAATACATTGTAAAATTCTTCATAAATTAAAAGTACAAGGTACCTGTAGCATGGCTAAAAGAGCTTCTGTTTTTTGCAGCTTCTATTCTTACAGCCGTTTATAGTATATTACGACTGTGTCCCTGTATTGAGCTAGACTTTTAGTCTCCCTCTCTACCCAGCCACGTGTAACAAATGTATGACAGCAATTGCCGTTTCTCATGCCTGTTCAAACCCAATATAAAAACTTCAATGGAAAGCTATCATATATCAACTGAGACTTTTTTTTTTCTTCTTCCAAGACTCTGGGAATATCCATTAGTTATTCTCATTCAGATACACTCTCCTTTTTTATATAAATATATTCTTTATTTTTGGAGCATGAAATTCTACAAAAATGCCAAAGGGAGAACAATTTTGTCCCCATGGCATTATATTTATCTATTAGAATTTAAAATAGAAAGAAATGAACCCATGCAGTTTAGATTATCTACAAAACCAAAATAAACTGAACAGTGTGGTGCTGCTCCAATATCAAGTATTAGAGTTGCTCGTTTAGCATAGGTAAAACTATTATGTGAAAAAAGAAAAGAAAAGAAAAAAGATCCAGCATCAATAACTCAACCCCTTTATTTAAGTTTTTTTGATAAAAGAAGAAATTTTATTAATAGAAAAGAAATGATACAATAAAAAGGGGGAACGAGAAATTTCTCCCTTACGAGGACCATTTGCGACAAAAAGGAGTGGCTATCCAAGCCATCCTCTTAAGTATATGATACTGACCAATTAGTCCCATATCAACCAGTACACAGCTATACTACCAACCTTGTAATAAGCAAACATACCCCAAAAGGAAATAAGAAAAAATGCCATGGATAACCATCCATGTCCAAATACAACTCCTCTTACTATTTCCAATCATGAGTTTTTCACATACATTCTTTGCAAAATAATAAAGTAGAAAGCTTGTGCTAAAACATCACCTTCTATTTATAATTCTTCCTGTTTACTATCAGACAATTTGTAACTTCTCTTGGTTGCCATGGCTGCGTATCTGCTCTTGATCTGCCTTTCTCCCCAGCTAAGTTCAAGAAATATCCAGCAAAAACTGTCATTGTGCAGTAAACAACTGCCACTGAAAACCATATAGGATCTATTTTATACAAATATAACATCTCTAAATGAGTTTAGTACAGTTGTTGGCTGGGATGGGGTGACAATGCCGAGAAAAGAATAGTGAAAATGATAATTCTCCTCAGTCAATTACAATATACAAGTTCAATCACGTCAAATATTTCATTTCTAATTTATCAAAAAGAAAAACCATTTCTAAAGGAACATTTAAGGAAACCAACCAGGCAACCACCAGGCTTGATATGAGATTAAGATCAACACATATAATGCCAACTAGCAATAAGAACTGCAGGATTATGTGAGTATAATTATAAGTGTCTTGATGAGACTATGAATAATTGTAAACTAGTAGTAGGAGTTTCTTTCGAGGGCCATTCCCCAATTTACTTAGCAAAAAAAATAAAAACAAAATTTTAAACTAGTTGCTGACTATTGATGGGCGGAATATTTGAGCATGGAAACTATATACACAGGAAAATACCTAATTGATGATAGGAGCCTCAAAATAGTCTAACACCCAAAAAGAAAAAGTAAATAATGTCAAAAAAAAAAGGAAGAAGAAGAAGAAGAAGAAGAAGAAGAATTAGCAGATCTAGCATAAGAATTAATCCAAACACTTGAACTTGGTACCAAAATGAAATATGGACTTCCATTTATCATAAAGAATCAAAAGATTAATAAAACCCTATCGTAAACTGGACATGATGAAGCTCCACTTCACATTTGACAGCCAAGACTAAATTGAGAAACTTGATCAATCTATAAAATTTAAAGAACAAACCACACCATAATCTTTTCCACACACTCTGAGCTCCATTAGTATGGACAACACATGCTACTAGGTAGAGAGATTGACAAAACTACTGAAGCAGATTATATAAAAATTGATATAGTCTTCCATCTATAAGGAATTGCAAGAGATACTTATGAGGAAAGTTGATTCAGCAACTTGTCTCAACAGAACACAATTTACTCATGTAAGCAAATCTGCAATCGATATTCATTAACATTCACTTACCACTGTGCAAAATGCAATCCGAGCATAACTGCCTTGAGTAGCCTCGTTGTGTATCAATAAATATAAGTTGGCAGTTGTTTGATATACATAGAAAACCTCGGAAGAGCAAGGAAACCACCACATATACAAGTGTACTGCCCTTTGGTCCAGGAATAGAAAGATCTTGCAAGCATTAGATCAAAGATCACATATCTAATTGCTTTTCTGAAGCTCTTGAATTTCAATCATTTCCTTTCTTAATTTTCCAGCTTGCTCCTCATTGCCTTGTTTCATATACCCATTTATGAAAGCATTATATATCTCAGAATTCGGTTCATACCCTTTCCCAACCATCTCAACCTGAAGCTTCAACCCTTCTTCAACCCTCCCCTCCTGACACAAACCCTTGATTAAGAACTCATAACTCTTACCCTTTGGAACAATATCATGTTTCTTTACAGCAACCCTCAGATACTCCAATGCTTCAGAAAACCTATTCTTCCCACAAAGGCCCCTAATCACTTCATCAATTGTGAAACTCTCTGGCCTAAAACCTTTCCTACACATGTCCTTGTACAAAAGCAACGCTGAATCAACATCCCCAATCTTACAATACCCAAATATGAGATGCTCAAAAGTGACACAAGTACTTTCCACCCCATTTAACCTCATTTCCCGAAAAAACTCCTCAGCCCTCCCAACCTCACCAATCTTACAAAACCCACCAATTATGGTATTGTAGGCCACCAAATCATGCTTCACATTCTTAACTCCCATTTCTTCCCACACCCTCATTGCTTCCCCCAGCTTTTCATGCTGACAATATGCCGCCATCAAAATGCTATAACTATCCACATTTGGCTCACAATTCACTCTCAACATTTCATCCCAAACCTCTTCCACATTCCCAACCAATCCGTCTTTATAAAAAGCAAGCATAATTATATTAAAAGTTTGCACATTTGGAACAACAATCTTTCCACCACCAACATTCCCATTCCCATTCCCATTCCCATTCTCTCCTTTAGCATCAAACCCAAAAATCTCTTTATACATATCATACCCAGCATAACAATCTTGACACTTGGAAACAATCCTAATTAGAGAATGACAAGTACCAATCAATGGAAATATACCTCGAGACCGTAGCATTCTTACAATTTCAATAGACTGATCAATTCTTTTTGCCTGCAAACAAGATTTGATTAGCAAATCAAACACAAACGGAGCTGAGTCACAAGTTCTATAAGTTTTAATCAAAGATTCAAAGATTTTTGGATACTTTGGGGAATTGGGTAATTGGGTATCTGGGAATTTGTGCAATGCTGATTGGATTAGGGTTTGGGCATGGGATTTGAGGCGGGCACGAGAAAGAATGTGGATGATTGTTGAATAAGAGGAGAGAGAGTGGGAGCAGAGAGAGTGGCGGAGAGTGAAGTGGAAGAAGTTCAGGGCAAGGTGGGGATTGTTTCGAAGTTGGAGGATAATTTGGGAAACTTCATTGGGGTTGAAGCCATCGGGGAAGAGGGAGCGGAGGTGGGTCCATCGGGATTTGGAGCGGTGGTGCTTAAGGACGGTGACAGCGGTTGTGACGGCGGTTTCATCGGACGGCGGCGGTGTAGTGTAGGAAGAGAGAGAAAAAGGTTTGTTCGGAGGGGTAGAAAAGAGAATTCCTTTTCTGATAACAGTTGAAAAGAACGCCATTGATGATCAAAGATCAAAGCTTTCTTGGCTATTGAGGAGAAATAGCTGCTTCAGCTGGTCAACAAATTTTCGAGCTCGACCAAAGTGTTGCAGCAGTTCAACAAAGTGTTTATTAGTTTAAAAAAAACATTTAGTTGAATTAAATCCAACTTATTATGTAATGTATCAAATGAATAAATCACATCAATTCACATCAAAATTTTCATTTGATGATAAACTTTTTTCTTGATACACTCTCTCGTTTTAAAATGTACAAAGAATTATTTTACTTTTTAAAATTATTTTAATTTTAAAAATTAAGTTAATTTTAAAAATTAAGTTAATTTTAAAAATTAATTTAAAATATGTTAAAATTTAATATAAACCGTCTCATTCAATATAAGAAAATTTAATCAAGCCCTCAACCCCCCCTCTCTCTCTCTACACATGCACATATATATAAATACGTAAAGCGATCTCAATTTGAATCAACATTTAATTAATTAAGAGTTAACTAGTCTTCTTCGAAGAGTTAACTCGTTTGATATCTTCTTCTCCTCTCTCATGTAGATAACAAATTTATTGATCTTTCTTTTTTTTCACCATCGCTCAACCACCGTTTCACTATAACTCAAATCATTGGCATCACTACAACCCTAGACCATCAAAAAACCCATCGTACGAGCAGAAGAAATATGAGAAGACTAGCACTTCGTCCGTGCCTCCTGCACTACAAAAAGCGGAGAAGAAGAAAAGGGACGGAGGAGGAAAAGAGAGAGGCGAAAAAGAAAGGGGAAGGAGAGAAGAAGAAAAGGGAAGGATGATAGAAATATAATGAACGAAGGGTTAGATTTATTCGAAACTTTTGACGGTCCGGATGATTTAAGAAGTTGAGTGAGAAAAATTTTAGATTCAAAATCATTTATATTTTGTTATATAGATAATGAGAGATAACATGAGACAAGTTTTCAGATCTGAGGGTCAGCGGATTACAACATTTTCAATCGACGACTATGGTATTTTGTATGAATTTTTTTTCCCCCGGAGATTGACGGCGAAAATGGTGACGACCATGATCTCAGTTTCCTTCTCTCCCTATATATATTCCTTTTGTTTGGCCTCTCTATTTATTTTTATATATACGCAATATGATGTTCTTAATTTCTTCATAATCAGAAGAAAAATGACTATTAGAGCACCCATTACAGGGATAAACATGACGTCCACACCATCTGCTTCATTTCAGGCGATTTTTTTATCGTCAAGGCACCACCTTTCAGAACAACTTTCTTTGGTACTGGAGGTAATTTTTTTGAATTAATAGTAGTATGCAACTAAATATGATTAATATTTATTCAATTTTGAGTTCTTAAGCTGTAATTTAATGTGTCTCTCAATTTCGATTCGTAGGTTATATTATTTTGAAGCCATCAAATAATGACATTGAATTAGAGTTAATTAATAGTATTGTAATAATTGTCTGGGTATTTCTCAATTTAGAATGGTTGGAATTTATGTTGCAGCTTATACTATTTGAAGGCTATAAATTGAGGACATTGATTTAATATTGAAGACCAATTTGTCCAACGATAATAACAATCTCGAGGCTCGGAATTGTGATGCCAAAAGCAACTTAGCTCTATCCTTTCTATATTTGCTACTGTGCTCTTTTGATCAATCATGAAGTTGGATTTTATTTATTTATTTTTAAATGTAGATTTTTGTAATCTCAAGGCTCAGAGTTGGTAATCTGATGTTCCCATGTAATCTAATGTTTGGCCCTTTTATTCTTATTATTTTTTTATTCCCTCTCTTTGGCTATGGAGAGATTGATGAAAATTAACAATGTAGGAGATGTATTCGCGAAACACAATTTTTTAGTGGCAATAACAAATGCCTCTCTCACCGATGACTACTATTTTTCGATCGCGTTTTCAATTCTCGATAACAATGTCTTCATTATGCTCTATTTAATTGCTGATTTTTCTTTTGGAAATTAGCCTATTTTTAACCCGCACACTGAGAATTTTTAACCCTCACACGCTGAGAGGCATAAAAGAGTGAAACTTTACATAATGAGTAATCGAGTAAAAAATGGGGGCAAATTAGTTATAAAAATTTCCGGGTGTGTAAATAATTTCACAATTATTTATAATTTTATATTTATAAATAATCTATTGAATCAAAAAGAAATTTATGCTGAGTAAATATATGATGAACGATATCTAAAATTATTTTTAATTGTTACAACAGATAATATATTTTTAATTTCAAAGATGATCGTGCTGACAAATTATACAATTTATTATTCAAATTCATCCGTGTATTGTACGGGTTATTAACTAGCGAGTATAATTACTACATATCAATGATAGTAATATTCTCTACCAATATTTACTATTAGCGCCCCCATTTTTTAGATTAACAAGAGGGTTTATCAAATAAACTTTAGATTTTCTTTATATTTACCTATTAAATAGAGTCTTTAAAACATAATATATTCGGTGTGATCAAAATATTATTATTAAAATAATATTTGTTACTCCTAAATTTATCGAAACCATGAAGATGAACCTAGCTAACTAAATGCAAAAGGTTGATGAAATCGAAATTTGGCTATTGTTTTCAAGCATTGGTATTGCTCTAAGTGAAATAACCAAACAACAGAGTACATATTGTTATTAATTCAATCTCTCTAATTCCAAAGTTAAATGATCCCATTTTGTTTAACTTAATTACATATATATATATATATATATATATATTTAAATGATCCATTTGTTTCTCACCATATAGCGAGGAAATATGGCACTACTTTAATAAAAGATCAAATAAAAGCAAGAAAATTTCAATTTGGAAGTACACTAAAGTAGTCAATAAATAATAAAGGCAAGTGGGGGAACAAGAAGGAGAACAAATTAAGAACCATATTCACTTTCTCCCCTCCCCTTCTTTTACATTCTTGCAAGTACAAAGCACCAAATGACTGGATATATATATGGACATTAAGCTATTTAACTTTCACTCTTTCATATATTCCAGATGTTCCTTTTGTACTTAAAGAGGAAACATTTAAAGAAAAAGAAGAAAACAAAAGATAAAGAACAATATACCTCTAACATTTTGCAAACAATTAATTGCCATGTAAAATTCCACACATTTCTTCTACCAATAAAATTGAAAAAATTAAAGGAGAAAGATAAAGGGAAAAGGTCTATCCTGACATTATTGGGATACCAATGCCTGGTCTCCAACATTCAGTAATCTTGACCATATATTATATATAATATGGGTATATATATAAAGATTCTTAAAGTTTTGACAGATCATTTCAAATGGCATACGTATAGTTGCATTTCAAATGGCATATATAGATATAGTTGCTTGCTTTCTTGTGTAATTGAATGATTAATGTAGGGGACATGCGTGTTCACCTGAATCCGTGCGTTGCGTGAGCGTATACAAGACATTAATATACATATTTGAAACCAATACAAGACACTAATATACATATTTGAAACCTAACTTGACTCAAAAACTTAAATTATTAGGTCTTGAGTCCATTCATATATATTAATCCTTCACTCTTTTATTATTTATCATGCATGGTTATTAGGTCTTGGACTCATTTATATATGTTAATCCTTCATTCTTTCATTATTTATCTAATATGGGACTCCAACTCACTTGTGATATCTTAATAATCTCCCCTCACAAGTGAGTTCATCACATCAAGAGCTCCCGCTCACTTGAGCGCTTCTCTTCAATCACTGCACACCAATTAATTCTTGGCTAACTAATCGAGAATTCAACATCACCATCAAGAGAACATTAAGGGAAGTATCAACCCTTCACTCTTTACTATTTATCCGATGTGAGACTTCAACTCACTTGTAATATCCTAACAATACTATCTCATCTGTATTTTAACATCTGGCTAGAATTATATAAAAAAAAAGTATTAATGATACTAAATAGTTTAACAAAGACCGTTCTAAAATGAGTATCATTTTACGTCATATTCACTGAAATTTGTTAACGACTAACTTCTACTATGTAAATCCATATGGAATGAGGATCAATTCAATTACTATATCTGTATGCATACGTGTATACTTATCTGGAAGAGTTAACAGATTGCCTTTAGAAGGATAGTTTACTTAATCAATTGGAAAGCTGTTAGCTTTATTCTCCTTCATTTAACAAAACTTTACTTCATTGGCTAAGCACCTTAAGCTAAACTTATTCCATAATTGAGAATCAGTACCAAGTAGGTGATATATATATTATATAGGTATAATATATACCATATGCCACTGATTAAGGAGATTGGAGAGGAGAAGTTACTTAATTCATTGGAAAACAATTAATGTGACATTCCAAGTGTTCTAAAAAAATGTGACATTTCAAGTAAGAACAATTAAATTGCTCAAGGGGAGGAAAGAAAAAAGTGCAAAATAGGCAAATAGCACACACATAAAAACATATTTCTGTGTGGAAAAATGGCATATGCCATATACACACATAAGTTTATGACTGTCCTGATTTAATATGATGTAATTTATATTGATAAAATAGTGAAACTCATTCGTCCCATTGTTTCACGGGTGCTGACAATGACGTTAGTTGTCGATGATGTTAGTTGTGAATCACTCACACACACACACACACACACACACACACACACATATATATATATATATATATATATATATAAAGGAATTTGTTCCTATAACCCATCCTTTAATTTACAGCAAGGAGCTATGAACACACAGGACTATTATTCTCTTTATATATTGTCATCTTCCATTCATGTCATATCCAATGATTCATCTTTTTTAAGCAACAGAATGTTCTAATTAGGTTTATATAAAACACAAATACCAGCTTAAATTCTTGATCCATATATTGGCTAAATTCTTCTTCTCCAGAGAAGCTCTAGCTTAATTAACTATATTTTCAAAGGAATTAAGATGATCAATATAATGAATCGTCCACAAACCTTTTTGCTTAATGTTCCCATCATTTTTAATGAATTATATATATACCTTCGATGAAAAGTCTAAAAAGATTACCCCAATCAATATCAGGATATGATTCTACTTACGGATGATATATACCGATAACTTTAATTAAAGTCTTATTGGATAATTGCATCATTTTTCACTCAATACCATGCATAATGCCATGCATGCTTTCCATTCGATCACTACTGTTAATATATTCAAATTCCTGCATGGGCCCGAATATATATATATATATATATATATATATATATATATATATATACACACACACACACACGCACATGTACATACATACATGCACACCCTTTTTACTTAATCTAATGGTTTTGAACACACCCAAAAAATACGCCAATGTTGAACACAAAAAATCCCCTTTAAATCAATTTACAAAATAAATAAAAAATAAAATTGATGTGATTCATGTGAAAATAACAAAATTTTCACAATAATTTTAATTGTTAAAATCAATTGAATTGATATGACCAATAGCAAATTTTATAATTAATTTCACAAATTGAATTCAAAAGGTTAAAAGGAAAGGAGTGTTTCTGAAGGGGACGAGATTGATATGACCAATAGCAAATTTTATAATTAATTTCACAAATTGAATTCAAAAAGTTAAAAAGAAGAGTGTTTATTAAAGGGACGAGGGAGTATATATATGTCATTTAGTGGGTCTATTAGAAAGTATATGTTTTGTGCATGCAAGGACAATCATACTAGTATGTATATGAATTCCATGTCCACCTTATAATTAGTAGATTCGGAGATCTTATAAAGGGAAAATTCGTATATATTCTCATGCATGTGGGACATGAAAACCAATTAATATGCCTTATGTCTGTCCTCTCCCCATCTTGACGTGAGGACTTCTTTAAATATTACTCATTTACAACCATCACCACTATACCCTAAGCATAAATCCCTAGTTTGCTTCAACAATAAGCCATCCCTAACCCTAAATTTCTTTAATAAAAAAACAACTCCTCCCAGCCCTATAATCAACTAATCTTAATTAATTTAATTCCTATCCAAAAAATTAATCTTTATATATTCTTATATATCTAATCCACGTCCACCTAGCTAAATACACTTATATATATATATATACATATATATGTGTGTGTGTCACATGAGTTCGATGTTTTAATTTGCCAAAAACCAAAAGCCATGAAATACAACCATGAGATCATATCTCACTTTAGCCACCCCCAACACAAGCTCAAATTTGAGTACACAGAAATTCCCTTCAAGTGTGATGGCTGCAAAGAAGTGGGAATCGGATCGAAATACAAATGCAGCAGTTGTGATTATGATCTCCACATGCACTGTGCAATTCCATCCCCTTCAATTATTCACCCTTTTTACACAAAATGTTCCTTCCACTTCCTGACCCGGACGCCAGGCCACACGCCGCGCTACTGCAACGCCTGCGAAAAGGACGTTACGGGGTTCGTTTACCACTGCAACTCGTGCGGATTTGATCTTCACCCGTGTTGCGCAAAGCTGCCCATGATGCTTGATGATGGGGAGGTGAAGCTTTACTTGTATAGGAAAGTTAGCTCGGCGTGTCATAAGTGTGGGAGGAAAGGAAGGAGCTGGAGTTATCGTTCTACATGCAAGAAATATAATTTGCATGTGGCTTGTGTGAAGGAGATGCTTGTGGAGACTTGGCATGAGATTTATTTTGGGCGTGGAAATAGTGGAATTGGTGGTGCTGGGAATAGTAGTAGGAAGTTGGAGACTAGAATTCCTAGTTTGAAGGGGACACTGCAGAATCATCATAGGAGAAGTAAAGGGAAAGTGAAGAAATGTTGTGAGATGGCTGGATTGGCTTTGCAGTTTGTTATCTCGGCAGTTCTTGGAGATCCTACTACTCTTATTGCTGGGGTTGTTGGCTCCATGATGTCAAAATAGCTAGTGTGAAAGAATTAAAATTAAAACAGTACGTACGTACTACTTCCATATATATATATATAAATATATATATATATATATATATATATATATATATAGTAACAGTTGTGTACTTAATTATATATGCATGCAATAACAGTGATGAACAGCTAGCATATATATGGATCCGATTCAAAAAGTATGACTCACGTAGTCTTTTCTATGTTAATGCACAAAGTTAGCGTGCACATGTTGAAAAAAAAGTTTAATTAATTAATTAATTAATAATTTGATGATCAGATGTTGAATTAAGCTAGCATGTGCGATTTTTAGTAATTATATAAGGGATGCTAGAAAATAGAGGTATGTGCATGCCCTTCTCTGAATGTTATGACCAACTTTCTTATATATATATAGTCTACTAATGTTTTAAGAATATTAATGGTTCCTTAATTTTTAGTATGTAAATATATTAGCTAACGATTTCTATACAATTTGATCTTGACACTTATGATATATAACCACCTCATGTATAACTATTTTCATTTTTATAACTTTTAAGGACATTAATTAATGAGTCCAAGGATATATATATATATATATGACGTAAATTAAGCTATTCAAGTTTGGCTGGCGAGTCAAATTGGATCATATTATTTTGAATTTGTTAGTATAATAAATTTGGTCAAGCTGGACTAGTTTAACAAACAATTTGTAACAATATAGAATATCACCAATTTGTTGGAGATGTATTTATATGCAAACAAAACTTGAGCTTTAGCCCAGCTATGCTAGCAATTTACAACCTTCTTTCATATTATATTAGTATTGTAATATTAATATATTATTATATTAATATAATATTAAAATAATAATATATTAATATTACAATAATAATATAATATTAAAGGATGTAATATAATATTACGTTGGGAGCCCGCCGCTACATATTGTAGCGGCAAGTTATTATTTTTGATTATTGTAATAAATAATTATTACTTTATTTGATTATTTGACCAAAGGAATAATATAATAATTATTTTATCAATAAAGATGACCCTTTAAGTAATTGTACGAGCCGCAACAACAGAGTTGGGACTGCCGTTACAACATGTAACGATAAAAAATTATTTTATTTTTAATTTCAACTTTTAATTATTTTGATCAACAATACGGAGGATGATGATTGTTACAATAGTACTCCAAGAACCGTTTGTTCCGGACGGTTACTCTCTCTCTCTCTCTCTCTATATATATATATATGATTGCCCCGAATCAAATGTCAAAACCAATGAAGTAGTGGTACCCTACAATGGAAAATTACTGTAGCTTGATGTAACATACATGTGCCGTCTTAATTTGCGAGCTAATTTTCCTGTATTATCCCTTTTTTTTTTTAGTATTTATTCCAAACATATTTATATTATAAATTTAAAAAAAAAAAGCAAAAAAAACTGAAAAAATTAGGTGTAATTTGAATATATATCAAAAAAATGGTTGTATGGGCCCATACAACCATTTTTTTGATATATATCCAAATTACACCTAATTTTTTCAGTTTTTTTTGCTTTTTTTTTAAATTCATAATATAAATATATTTGGAATAAATACTAAAAAAAAAAAAAACAAGGGAACATGGATATTTACATGGATCGGTCCAATTTTCATGTCAAATTGGCCGGTCCGTGTAGAAGGACTCAAAAGTAAATAGTGGTTATAAAGAAACTGGTCCCCAAATTTTGTACTAAAAGTTAATGGGGTTTTTCATAACATTGGAGACTAACGTAACTACAGCAATACAGTATTATTGTAGTTAAATATTCTATAATATTATATTTTGGATATCTTTATTATTTTTAAATGCTGACATTAAGATTTTATAATGATTGATACAAAAATTTGTAGTCACTATTTATTATGAAATGATCATTCGTGTGTGTGTGTGTGTATATATATATATATATATATATATATATATATATATATATATATATATATATATATATATATATATATACACACATACACACACTCGGATTTGTACATTTATTAAGATTAATTTGTCACAACTGCATGATGTTGCCATGCATTGAGTAATATCCGTGGAACTCTTCCGGTCCAAAAATGATGATAAGTATCGTTCCGTTCTAAATTAATTATTTAATTTTGACCTTTTTAAGTTAAATTGACTATATTTAGAATTAATAATTAAACATATATAAATATATTTCTAAAATTATAAAAATTGGAATTAGTAATAAATTATATATATATTTTTTTGGTTATAATCTCTTCACCTATATTTTTGCAAAAATAGTAAAAAGATTAATTTTAAAAATAGTCAATTTGACTTAAAAAGGTCAAAATTGAACAATTAATTTGAAACGAAGGGAGTACTAGGAGACATATAACGCCAAAAAATAACTCCTGTATAAACCGCGTACATTTTCTCTCTCCAAACCTCTACAAAATCCACCAAAACAAATTCCCACATAAAAAAAAAAAAAAAAAAGTCTGCCTTGCCAATAAATCATCAAATCAACATGGGAATTAGATTCTAAATCTAGTGAAAGTTTTAGAGCTGTTGCATGAAAATCCCAAGTGTTTCATTTGCAACGCCGACGAAATGGACTTTAATGAATTTGTTACGGCTATTAATGTTTTGTGCTTCCTTTGGGGTGGCTGAATAAGCGGTTGTAGGCGGAGGACATGGCGGCGTTGGCCGTGAAAGCGAGTGTGGGAGGACGCAATATTGTTATTGGGTGGTGTTCCATTAGTGGAAGAGTTCATGATCCTTTGATATTTTGTGAGGATGACTGGAAGTCTAGGGAAGTGGCAGCGGCTGTCGGCGGTGGATGTGAGCAGTGACAGAACCAGGACCATATTACAGGGGGTCAAAATTTCTCCGTAAAAAAAATTATTTATTAACGCTTGAACATTTCATAATTTAAGACCGTGAGAAACCCATCAGACCATCAATCGGTCCATTTTTTATCATACAATCTTCTATATAAACAAGACACTCATCAAAATTAATGTACTCTGTAAAATCCTGTAAAATTAGATAAACAAAAAATTACCTTTTTCCTTTCAAACAAACTTCAACCCAAATAATTAAGGACTAACAAATCCAAATACCCAATCACCCATAAGCATTAAAATTACTAATAAACAGAAAATTACTTTTTACCTTTCAAACAAAATTCAACTCAAACATGCAAGGAATAACAAATCTCAACTACCCGTATGCATAAAATTTACCTCGTTGAATTGGAACCACTCACAATATGGAGGGTCAAAAATGCCTTCCACCTCTGATTTTCCATTACATGGAAAATGGGCATCTGGGAAAACTAGATCAATTTTATCAAGAACAAATTGAGGCCATTTTCCCATTTGGGTCTTGAAGATATGGCCGCTGGTTCTGAACCCATGAAATTTTAATGGCATAACAATTAACAAACTCCAAATCTCTAATTTAATGGCAACATTAAACACAAAATTCCTTATTTGTTGTATCAATTTTAACTAATGGCAACAATAACCACAAATCCCTAATTTTTTAAAACCCTAAATCAAATATTTAATTAAATTGACAACTACGGAACTACAATTACTTACCCTTACCGGAGAGCGACGCGACAAAGGAGGGGAGAGCCGGAGAGGAGATTGACGGCATCCACGCCCGGCGGACGACGACGAGGAGCTGGTGGCAGCTGGCCTGGGGAGAGGAGTCGACACTCGGCTGTCTGAAGACTGAAGATTGTGTTGTGTTGTGCTGAAAATAAGGTCATAAGGATTTGGTCCTTTTTTTTAAACTTACTAAATGAAACGGTGTGTTTCATTTAGTAAATTTAAAATAAAAAAGGAGTCAAATCTATTTTTTTGCTGTTGTCGATAAAGAGAAGGCGAGAGCTTCGAACTGCCGGCGATGATGGAGGTTCGACGAATCGAGGGTCAGTGGGTCACGGAGGGGGATTAAGGAGTCAAGAAAGGAAATTTCGCCTAAAGCTTAGCCTGAGGGCCGGAGTTACCAGGGTCAGATGACCCCCCCCCCCCCCCGGTTTCCGCCTCTAGATGTGAGGGGTTTGTGAGAAATAATAAGCCCTTTGAGAGTCTGTGAATTAAGTTACTAACAAAATAAGAAACAAGGTCTTAAACCACTAGTCCAGACTCACTTAAAAGGTCATGGCTAAAAATACTATTGTCAGTAATTTAATTTCTTACATACAGACAAATTTTTTTTATATCTTTTAATGTGAGACTGAAGTGTTACACATTTTTAGTAAATAGTCAGGCTATAGCATACCTCCATACACTTGCACAAATAAGAGGCTAATTGACATAAAGAAACTATTAGTATTGTGCTTTAATTAACTCATCCTATTAATAATTAATAGTCACAATTTAATGAAGCAACATATATTCTCAGGTTTAAGTCAATACTAATGTCTACCCTGGATTTCTGAAAATCCTGTTTATATTTTAATGAAATTGTGTACAAAGGCAGATTAAAGAAGCTGATACATTAACTTAATTATGGAATGGCATGCGCAAGAACATACGATCTCATATGCGCAAGTTCACAGGCTGCGCGTGGCAGTTCCTCATCGTATCTAATCACAACATTGGTCACATGGTATAAAATACTATTGTGATTTCTAATTTCTCTATTATATGTGGATTTTATTTTTAAGCTCATTAACAACATAAAATGAAGTTTATAAATTTTCTATTCTATATCCTAATTTAAGTTTTGCGTTCTTTTTTTTTTCTTTCATAGAGGGGAGATATTTTATTTTGTTTGTTTGTTTATTTGTTTTAGCTAGTATGGTATGTCTTGGGCGTCTATATCTTTAGTCTTCACCATGGATCCATACGAGTGAACAGAAAAGGGAGGAGGAAAGAGGCCCTGATGAACTGCCATAATTAGTGAACAAGTGTAAGTTTTGCTACCCGACAGTATAGAGTACTGATCACACCGAGAAACAGACCTTGAAGTGAAGGACATGAACGAGCGGAATCAATGTGTTCCAATTTCTAACCTTGCACTGACCATTCAATGGACCATGGACTAAATGGCCACTGCCTGAAAGGACTATGTATATGTCTCTCTGTGATGATAGTTCAAGTTTAAACAAAATAGTTTAGAGCCAAATAATATGTAACTAAATCAAAAATGTACTTCTTAATGTGATATCATTTCACGAGATCATCTCTGCATAAATGTAATAACAAATTGGTAATCGACTACCGTAGTCGTTTGGGTGTTGGTATTAGTATAAGCATCTAAAGACCTTAATTGATATGAGGGACATATTTATTCTAAAGATTGTGAGCATACCTTTACTTTATGTTTATTTCAAATTTCCATATACTTGGCCATTATGTGGGTAATTGGGCTTGTGATGGAGAATTTCCCTTAGACTTTTGGGCCTTACGTATTGGGCGTAGTTGGTGATATTATATCCCAACATTACTTTCTGGTGCCTTTCATCAAGGTACGGCTAACCCAACAAAAGGAAGGAGCTAAACCTATTATGCTGCAATTTATGTTTTTTGGATCAATTATTTTCCAAAGATGGATGAAGTAAGGACAATCATTTTAATTTTCCTCTTTAATAGATTTCTTAGAACAATAGGAAAGGAATTGAATAGACATTCAACTAATATGTAGATTATCATTAACAAGTAGATACATATTGGCTGGAATGCCAACACACGTCTATTATTGAATTCACTCTATGGGCCTCACCAAAGAAAAATTGGGATAGGATCTTAAACAATTTTTTATTTTTTTTAAATAAAATAACAAATAAGACTATTTTGTGGATCAACCTAATGGAGTATAGGATAGTTTCTTTATTTAAATTAAAATGTGAAAAATAAGACATTTGTGTATGGGTGCCAAATCATATTATTACATCATACAAAGGCTTGTTCTTTTAATAATATTGCTTAGGAAGAAGGTGTCCTTTGTTTGATAGCAATGGCCAACTGATCATAAGCTTCACCCCATGCATTCTTCATCTCCGCTGACCACATTTCTGGGACTGCTTCCTTTATAGTTTCCAACAATGCAAACTTTGTGACCTGTAGCCATTTGCGAAACATAAACAAATTTTGTTGGATTAAGGGTATGTTCTGCCTTTTTTATTTAAATCTTTTACAAGAATGCTTAACGCAAAATATTAAGTACTTAATGATTGTCATAAAGCTAATGTCGCTCGTGTGTGTCTATATATATATATATATATATATATATATATATATATATATATATATATATATATATATATATATATATATTCACAATGACAGTGTATGAAACTTTAATTTTAATTGTCAAATAATAAGGAGAGAAGGTTTTAACATAAAAATCTAAGCATAGTATCATTTTGCAATTTGAATTCAAAATATAGTACCTCATAATGTTCATCTACGACACCATATGTGAAGTGAGTAGCTCCCAGGTCGTTTAGAATCGATTCCTTAACTGTGACTTTCCCAGCCTTGTGAAGTTGCACTGCTGTTTCACAAGTCTACAGATCAAGTAATTATAAGTATGTTAATTACTACCCTCAAGATTGTTTCGCCCGATTTTGCACCGTATGTTTAAATTTGGACAATTATGAAATAAAATTTTACTTGGATCTGATAACGGGGCAGGTATGGTCCGGAGAACTTTCCCCACACCACCATCAGCACCGGCCCTGGGCTAAAGCCCAAGGTGCCCGGGCGTTAGACCCACTAAAATTGACAAATTTTTAGGGCCCCAAGAGGTATTTGTGTTATGTATATATATACTCAAACAAAAGAGCTCAGCTACGTTAGTTTAAATTTAAAGGCTCACAAAAAATTTACCCAATGAAATAGACCCAAATTTTAATAACAATTTGCAAAAAGCCCATTTTTTTTTGTCGCTTTAAGTCCTTAAAAACTCAGGGCCAACCCTGACCACCGTGTAGTTTTTAACCATACCCCACCCTAAACCATTAGGGTCGGAGTCGAAAATAATAAAGTTGAAGCTGAAAAAACGAGTTTACTTACCATAACAAAGACTGTCATAGCGTGAGGTTTGAGCTTTGCATTCTGCTCCAAAGGAACATCCGAGTCTTTCAAGAAACTGAACAGCTTCTTGGCAGATGGTGCAATCTCAAAGATCCTGCAAAATTTTACCCATCAGTCACTAGATCAATGCCAAAATTTTAGTTCAGTCTTCACCTTTATTGACTTGCAAATAAATGATTGATAACATATTTGAGTATTATAATTAAATAAGGAAAAAAGAAAAGAAAAAGAGAGGAGAGAATTAATGGTTTACTTTATGAAGAACTTGAGACCTAATTCTGCAGCATTCTTCTTCATTACATTCCATGACTTCACTACAAGAGCTTCCTGCTCCTCTGTAAAAGCTTTCACTTCAAATATCCCTTTCTTCTTCACACCTTGGAAACCCAAAAGCAAGTAAGAAAAATATTTACACAGAATCAATCAACTGACATAACGAAAATTGTGCAGGAAAAATGCTACTAGACAGTGTAGTAATAGTGTCGTGAAAGTACTCAATCAACTAAGAATAAAAGTAACGGAAGGTTAGAGACATCAAATCACTTCATAGTCTAAATATAGAAATGTATCTCTAATTTTGAAACAGATAAATAAAAGTAACGCCACGTTAGGGACATCAAATCACGTCTAAATATCACGTCTAAATATAGAAATGTATCTCTAGTTTTGAAACGGATGGATGGAGTAATTACTTACTAGTAATGATTCCTGGAGTTCTGCAAACAAGCCTACACCCGGATCCATCCCTCGTAGCCCAAGAAAACTCCATGGAGGGCCGATCAATCAAATGTCGTGTCCCACATGAAGAAACACTGGAGCAATTCGATATGGATTTCGTTCTGGTTCCTGCCATGAATGTTAAATTAAGTAAAACTATACAACAGATTAAATAAAAGCAAAAGGATAACAAAAGAGATGGAACATAATAATACTAACCATTGCATAAGAGAATAGTAACATCTGAAGCAGGAGTTTTGGTATTCAAGAGATTCATGGTTTATGGTAACAGAGAAATGATCTTTGTTTCAAAGTTATAAAGAATCGAACAGAATCGTAGCACTTAAATAGTATTAAGTATTAACCTTTCAGGGCCATATAGGGCCAACTATATATATATATATATATATATATATATATATATATATATATATATATATATATATATTAATGCATGATTTAAAGTCCAAATGCGATGGACTAGTTGGATTTGTTGAATTTACTGATGATACTTATATCATTTTTAATTCCGTATAGGGAATTTAATATAAAGGATTGTTGACTCTGCCATCAGCCGTGAGGTGGAACCAAAAGCCATCGCAACCGTACACAAAAAGCCAAACTTAATATTTCGTAGTTGAGAGCAAATTGTTCTTGTTTACTGGAGTAAATTATGCTAATTTTATTTAACTTTGTACGTGTTATAAGAAAATTTATCGAGTATTTACTTGAATATACATCTATCGAGTATGTATCGAGTCATAATTGAAAATTCAAGTAATTTGAATCATAAACGAGTCGAATATAACTTTGTTCAAATTTTACTCGTATTTTTATTCGAATTATTTTTTGTGCTCAAATTTAAATCATATTATTAATGAATTCGAGTCTCGCTCATTTTTTTTTTTAAGTCGAATCGGAATCGTTTGGTTCGGTTCAATTTACAACCTTGACTCAGGCTCATACAATGATCTAAGCAAAAACCAATCTAAATAAAGGCCAGCAACAGAAATCCATTCAGCTTAAAACGAGGAATGATCCTGCTGTCAAATCCGTAGATAAGGAATAAAACAAATATTAAAAACAAAAACAGCTGAAAATTCAATTCCAGCAACAAAAACCACGCCTGAGGTTTGTGGCAAACCCACAGAAAGGCAGTCCCTAAAATAGCAAACCGCTTTATACCATAATGGATACCTGAATAAAGATAAAATATTCCAATCCCCCACTGCATAGAAGATAATACTGGAATCAAAATCCTACAATTTCGTCATGATTTTAATACATCCGCCACCACCTTAGACTTTCAAGAAGTAATCCTGACATACCATAAAGAAAAAGGAACGGGATTTACAAATGGTTTGGATGTAAATTCCATCTTATCCACACCCATAATTTACATCAGGTGTTGCAACAACCGAATCAAATGGAATTTCAACTCTCTCTTTGACAAGGCATCGAGTTTCACCATCTTCAAACACCAGGACCTTCCCAGGAGGGCAATCAACCATTGGTCTCTTCGCTTCAGTCCCTTGCTGTTGAAATAGACCTGAAACCTTGAATTGAGTATCTCTTTTCCTGAGCCTAGGCTCAAAACCAGCCAAGCTTAGAACTGATACCACACCAACAAGAGTAAGTACTGTCTTGGTCGCCACATTGATGAAGAGTCTAAGCGAGCTTTTAGATTCAGATTGCAGTTTATTTCTCTCAGATTCTTGGATACCCATCCTCAGTTCATCTGATGGGTCAACTTTTGTCACCCCGTTTTGAGGAAATTTAAGTGTGGCAGGGGAGTGTGAGAGATAGCCATTGCCAGAAACCAGGGGGTGAGAAGGTCGGCTTGGATAAGGAGGAAGAAGAAGATCATTGTTATCCTCTACTGTTTCACTAGCAAAAGCAGTAGCCTCACTTATGACTTCCAAGTCCTCACCTTTGTACTCCTTTAGCTTCTTGAGCAACTTCTGGCGACTGTAATCAATCTCAGCCAGTGCTGCTTCCCTTTCATAAAATTGCTGTTGCTGTAGTGCCTGGCCACCAAAAGATAAAGAGTGAAGAGGCCTGGAGTATGTTACGAAAGAAATATAAAAAGTTTCAGCATACTTGTTCTTTCAGTTCTTCTTCTACTTCAACTTAACGGAATGATACCTAGAGTACTACAAAATCTTCATAGGCTATAGTAGCCATAATATGAAGAAAATTCTTGACCACACAAAATTGATAACTCATATTATTATCTCTAACTTATTAATCTTTACAACATGGGAAGAGAGAAAATTTATTCACCACAGACACCAAACTTACAGAAGGACTCATACATGATCGACCGATTTGCATAAATTACAGTAGTATTTGAAAGCATAGTCAAGGGTGACTGCAACAACAAGACTTCCAATCCAATAATACTTGAGATAATAAAATCAATAACATGGATGATGAGTTAATAGAATTTATTTGCCGGAAAGTTAAATAAAGAAGTGATGAGGTTTTCTCTAAAGGAAACCAACTTTTAAAGGGCTTTGAAATAGTGCGTTATTGAATCACAATAGAGGCACCATTAAGAGCAGGTATGTGGGTGCAAGTTGTGTGGGAGAGAATAGCAAAAGGTTAAAAAAAAGGTGGGTAACAACTTGACAAGGAGACCAAGGTTCTAGTGAAATGGTGCATAAGGTGGTAAGAAGCCAATGCATAGTGCATAGACAGGAAGATCTGTTGTCTTTATTTGTTTGTTTGACATACTTAATTTGCTTCTTAGAGCTTTGAAGGAGATATGTAGTGCCGGTCTTTGATATGTTGTTATCTTGACCCCAAGAAATGGATGCTCTTAGATTTGTGTCTTTATGATACGTTTGGATTGAAGGAATGGAATGAAGAGTGGAATGATTCATTCCATTCTAGTTGGAATGAGTTATTCCATATGTTCTCCTCTCTCAAAGAACCAAGCACATTTTTTTTTATTCTAATCGCAAGCAAACATAATTTTTTCATTCCATAAGAATGAGTCATTCCATTCCCACCTTCATTACTCCAATCCAAACGTAGCATTAGGGTATAGAACTGAATTATTAATCTTTTATTCTTTCGATATATAGAGTTCTCTAACCTTCTCTTGGCTTCTTAAATAGATTTTTCGAGCTTATGCTTTTAAATGCAGCTTCAACTATTAGTCCTAAATAATTCATTTACCTTAATAATTCAATCAAATGTCGCCACTGGGGCAAAATAGATACAGGACAGCAACACCAAAAAATAAAATAAAAATTGACACCTGAGACAACGAAAAAGACAGTTAGTTTTACAAAACAGAGCTTGATACTAAGACTACATTGGTCTCTGCTTGAAGAATTTATCTAATACTATTATTAGAATCGTAGTATATTCTCGGAAGCAAAAAGGGTATAAATAATCAAAATGATTTACTAAGGGTATAAATAATCAAAATGATTTACTAATTTACAGACCATATGGATGCTACACTACATCAGCAGGAAACACATCGTTGTCAATAGACAAGTGAATATTCAATTTTATTTGAATATGTAAGTACCAAATTCTAATATGACCTAGCAAATATGAAATGCATTAAGCTTATCCCAACACACACTTAACAATATTGAGCACAAAAGCAACTAATTTCAAATTAAGGGTTCTAACAAAAGAACCTAGAATTTAACAAAAACCCAAATAAAGAATCATACAAACAGACCTGCAAAGAAGACAGCTGGGCTTCAAGCAAGTCGAATGCATCACGAATATTGGAAAGAGATGTTTCGTCCTCATTCTCTCTCTCCTCTTTAGTTGCATTTAGGTCAATTTGATGGTCTGATGAATTTTGGATACTATTGGTGATCTTCGATCGGAGCTCCGAAGCTCGAGCCAAGACTAACCCGATACCCTCTACGTCCATCTCTCTCTCTAGAAAAACTGTGTTTAGAAGCAGTGAAGAGAGAGAAAGAGAAGCTTAAGAAGCGCCAAAAAAGGCTTTAGTTTTGGGGTTTATGTATATATCGAATATCAACAGCATTTATTTAAGTGATTCTGATTATTTCCGTGCAGATAGATTTCAAACTTTTCTTCACGGGCCAAACAATGCCAAAAGTCTTCTCCTATCAAGCATACCAAACACTTTTCTTTTTCTTGTACTCCCTCTGTTCCTAAAAGATTGTCGTTTAAGGTTAATTCACGTAGATTAAGGAATGCAATTATTCCTTATAAAAATACTATATTACCCTTGTTTTAATTATCTCAACTAATTGTTAACTTTGTAGATTCCAAAAAGGAATATACTACCAACCATGAGATTATGAAGAAGAAGTATTGGAAAGGGAAGAGATTTGTAAAGACATTTCAACAACCAAGAAGAGTTTTGTATTTTTTTAAGAAAAATCATTAAGTAGGAGAACTTTAAATAAGGGTAAAGTTGGAAAAAATTACTCCATTTGCATTGATAAACTCAAAACGTCAATCTTTTTGAAACAAAAATTACTTCCTAAAACGACAATCTTTTAGGAACAGAGGGAGTAGTATAGTGTACTAGTAGTATTTTTTTTTATTAGGCAATTAATAATTTTAGAATAATAAATTATGTTGTCAAAGTATTTGTAAGGATATGATTTTTAATGGGTCTAAAATATTTAGTGGGTCCTCATCTATGAATAATATGCAACACAAATGGGAAGGAATGCGGAAGGCATGAGCAACCAAAAGTTGTGGTGGAGGCCACAAGGAAGTCTTTTCATTCTTTCAAGACTTTTTATTTCCTTAGGACAAAGTGGGAAATCAAAAGACTTGCCTTCGTTATAAAAGGAGGAAGACAGCAGCCAAAGGGGAAGAAGAAATTTGCACCAATATACATACACTCTTATCCGAAAGGATACAAGGAGTAAGCATAATACTTTCATCAGAGGGAAAAAATATCTGAAAGTAGAAGAGCAAATAGAGAGGAATAAGGATGTGGAGAGAAAATAAATACGGAGTTTATTTATCAGTTTAGAGAGCTTGTATTATACATATTATTTTCATAGTAGACTTCTAAGATCTCTCTCTGTGATTTTTTCCCAATTGGGTTTCCACGTAAAAATTATTGTGTTATTATTTTATTTCCACGTGTTGTTATTTTATTCCACACACACTAAAACAAATGCATATCCTCCACCGTTAAACGTCTTTTCGGCTCGTTATTTGGTGATTTGATGAGCGGTCAGAATTTGGCGTTTACATTGGCACTAGAAGGAGGGCGGTTTTAGTGTTGAATCAAAATCACATGTTATTGATAAACAATTATGAGAGGTAGCAACTAAAGGAGGATGGATCCAATTTTTTGTAGACTTATTTTCGGCAGACTCACATCCAAAAGTTAAATCTCTATCTCTGTCTATTTGTCAAATAAATATAATAATATGTACTGATATGTTGTATATATAGCAAAACCCAATCTATGCATGATTGTATGATATGCTAATAAATATTGTGAATACTCGTGATTGCTAGGTTAATTTCACTGGCGGAACCTAAATAGTACACTTCGGACAACAAACTCTAATAGTGATGCCATATACTCCAATTTGGACTTCGTCTATCACTTACGCGAACTTATTATTTATGTTCGAAGTCGATCCAGGACCTATCGTTCGGACGGCTCCAGACAAATGATGTGCAGGCCGAAGAGTCGTTTCTCGATCTACAGCAGACACAGAAGCCACTCACAGGACAGAAACAGGCTGAAGAGTCGTTCCCCGATCCGCAACAGGCACAAAAGCCGCTCGCAGGCAGAAGCAGGCCGAAGAGCCGCTCATAGGTGTCGGAGCCACTCCAGTGATAGTTCGTTGGAAAGAGAAAAAGTAAAGGAAAGTACAGAAGCCATTGAGGCACAGACAGACGCAAAGCACCCTCCGGGACGATCAAACATCTTTCGAGACAATTAAAGCACCATCCGGGACGGTCAAACATCTTCCTAGACAATTAAAGCATCCTTTGGGACAATCATAACGTTCTCCCGAACGGACAACGTTTTTCGGGACGGACTATTTATATTTGACGATGATACAATTAGTTATCTATCAACGCAGAATTGTTGACACTATAATCGGGGAATGAAGCAAAGGAGGTTCGAGGTCGGTGATTTGAATCTTCGGAAAGGATCGTGCCTATCAAGGAAATGAGACAAAACTTAACAAAACAATTCATATAACAGAGGAAACTAAGTGAATAAAACAAACGCTTATAACAATGTCACATTTTGTACTCTCTTATTTTAAGTTGCTTACAATAAGAGAGTGGGGGACAATGTTAGGATATGATTTTTAATAGGTCTAAAATATTTAGTGGGTCCTCACCTATGAATAATATGCAACACAAATGGGAAGGAATGCGGAAGGTATGGGCAACCAAAAGTTGTGGTGGAGGTCACAAGGAAGTCTTTTCATTCTTTCAAGACTTTTCATTTCCTTAGGACAAAATGGGAAATCAAAAGACTTGCCTTTGTTATAAAAGGAGGAAGGCAACAGCCAAAAGGGGAGAAAAGAGTTAGCACCAATATATACACTACAATATGAGAGCTCATAAAGAAACATCAGAAGAGCAAATAGAGAGAAATAAGGGTGTGGAGAGAAAGTAAATATGAACTTTATTTATCAATTGAGAGCTTGTATCCTACATATTATTTTCATAGTGGATTTCTGAGATCTCTCTCCCGTGGTTTTTTCCCAATTTGGTTTCCACGTAAAATCCTCGTAGTATTATTTTATTTTCATGTGTCACTATTTTATTCTACACACAAACAAATGCATATCCTCCACCGTTAAACGTCTTTTCGGCTCGTTATTTGGTGATTTAGCGAGCGGTTAGAATTTTGTGTTAACAGTATTATTAAAAGTTTGAATGTAATCGAAACAAGTTCAAAAGTATGGTTAAATTTATATTTATTTTAATAATAAAAATTATTGTTCAGACATTATTAATATTCTTTTTTTATGAGTTGATTAATACTACTCCATAAACCCTAAAACAATAGTACTAATATTTTAGGACTTGTAGTTATATACCTTAGTTTTATAAAATGAGTTTATCTCAAGTTTTTAAGTAAAATTTAACCTTACGAATAGAAAAATCATGTAAAAATGAGTAAAAATAAATTTTTATTTAATTTGAGGTTGTGTGTTGTAACATTATAAAATAAGTATATTTTTTGACGAATAAGATTAATTAAATTTTCATTAATATAAAGTCGATAACAGACATCACTGAATCATATAAAAGTTCATACGTTTGAATATTTTTATATATTCTTTAAATTAGGACGGTTGAATTTATTTAAAGAAATCCTAAAAATGAACGCATCTATGGGGTATACTAATTAGATAGGCATATCCTTTTTCACAATATTTTATTAAACTGAATAAATTGAATTGCACTTGTTAAAAATCTAATGTATTGGTCTTTGGTAGTCCCTCCCTTCTTCCCGCACCTTTTATTATTAATCACCAAAGGAAAAGTTAATGAAAAGTAATTTTTCTAGAAAAACTCTCTTAAAAAGCACGACTTTTATATGGAGATTTTATTAGGAATTTATTTTTTATTTTCATATAATCAATCAACCATTATATACTATGTCATAATTATATTATTTTTTAACATTTCAAGTGGCATTTGCATCAAAATTTGGTCTAAAATTTCCCTCAGCTGTTGTCATGCCCTTGTGTATATATAGAATTCTGCTACTTTCTTAAAGAAGGATCATCCAGATTTTAGATAGCTCAGTTTTTTATAAATTAAAAAAGTCATAGTAAAATAGTTTTTATAACAGAATATAGCAGAGAAAAGTTTGATCATAACCAAAATATCTACAGCATTCCATCATCCACTATCTTGTTATGGGACATGTAATGCAGGTGCTGAAAAATTACAAGACAATAATTGTATCACAACAAACCATACACCATTTCTACAAACACTACTGATCAAAGAGGCTCAAGCTCATGAGAGTATGAGAGGTGTGGGAAATTGATGTCATTACTTCCCTCATTTTTGGTGTCCTCAATGTGAATGATCATGAGCCAGTTTGATCATAATTCTCCTAAAAAACCATTTGCTTTGGTTGTGATTCATGCTATCCTAAAATAACTTCACTACAACAAAATCAATCCAAAAAATCCGTGAACATCACCAATGGCTTCACCTTAAAGTTGGTGAATTTATTTATGAGGTGGTTTGATCGATCATTTGGCTAATTCTGGTGCAAGTAGATATCGGAAAGTGAAGTTATGAGGGATCCACTCGATTTTCTTGGAGAGTTTTTCTTGATGAGGCTGCTGGAAGCTCTTTCGGATACAATAAGGCGTAGTAGAATGCTCAATCATCTCAAATAAACTAGCTGAGCATAAACTTGACTCCTTTGCATAACAATCCACAATTTTTGGCAGAAAAATCTTGCGGCCCTTTTGTATCCTGCAACTGCTCTGAATGTACTCTTCTTTTGCCATTTCAAGCTCTTGGAACAGTCTCTTAGGTGTGTATATCCTGACCTAAATAATCAAGGCATGCACAAAACTAACAATTGAAAGCTCTTTCTTGTTGTCTCTTCAAGTTTTGTGTATTATTCATTTTCAAGGCCTTTTCCAAATCATTCATTCAGTCATTCCTTGTCTTGCTTCTTTTCTTTTTCTTTTTTGCAACTCTTTTAATTGGCAAAAGAATTAAAAAAAAAGTGAGAGCAAATGTGTTTACCATTGGATCAGATTGGCTTCCTGAACTAAGAGCAAAATATAATAGAGGTTGCAGGCGCCCTATCGCATATGCTTTTCGTCCATCTCGAGCCTTGAATTTTGACTTGGGGAAAAACAATGACTGGAACCACTGCAAGTGAAGTAAGAGTTTCATTAAGCCTTCCATAAACCCCAGGCATGTTATATGAACCCAGTAAACTCGAATAAGGAGTCTTAAGTAAAATTTCTATGAAACGCAAGAGAGAAATGTACTTGTCCTGGACGAGGCAATCGGCATCCTAATATACAACTCTGTATCATGTCTATGCTTATGGTATGGCCTCCAATGGTATATGCAGCCTGGACAATGCACAAGCTTTTCAGGTTTTTCGGAAACAAAACTATACAGTCTTGTTCAACAAAATCGCTGAAAATGTTGTTACCTTGAGGAGTAAAGAGCTTCTCTTCATATTACTTCGGGGAATTCCATAAACCAAAAACGCCTGAAACAATGCAGAACATAAGGGACTAAGATGTTTTTTTTTTGGCACTTTAGCATAAATATAACAAAGAAAGGCGTAACATATAATGAGATTTATGGAGTCTTGGTTGTGGGACTATTACATGCATGACTAGCACATTGTGTACATTAATCCAGAAAGCTAGCTTCTCCTCGTGTTTCATCTTGCTAGGATCAACTTCTTCCAGCCGACAGACAAGAGACCTGCAAAAAATATACAAGAATGCAACTTTACAAGGACAATTATATGGGAAAGGATTGAAATTTTCGATGATTAAAACAATACATTGCTTTTTTAACTCGCAGACTTTTGGTCCTATAAAAGCATTGAAAACTACTCTTCGAAACTTTTAGTCATAAAAAAAATTAAGAACACACTTGTGCATTATGCATAACACAGAGGTATTGTATTTGCAGACCATATAGTAGAACTTTAACAACTAAAAATAAGACCACACATGGTTAAGATAAAGGCATACGAAAACTTGAGTTGAATATAGGACAATAGCCAGATTCCTTGGTACTCTATTTAATAAATTAGGAAATGGGGAAGAGAAAGAATATTGAGAATAAAGTTAGCAAATTTGATCCAACTTTCCTCCATTTCCTACTTACTAGGTAAAAGGCAAAGGAAAAGAAAAAAAAAAGAAAAAAAGGTGGATTCCTTAAATTTAGTATGAGAATAAGGATTCAAACGCTTACCTAAAATTTCGTAGCATATGTTCAACACCTCTCATTCTCCAAGTAACCCTACAAATCCCTTGAATCTCCACAGTTGTGGAGTAAGATCCACTTAATTCTTTTGAATCTTCAACACAAAAAGGGTTGTGCAAACACGAAGTGAATGATGAGTTTTCCTTGCTTTGTGGGCTTCTTCTGCCATACTGGCCTTGTGGAGGAGATTCACTCATTGATGATGAGAATGAATTAGGAGATGAAGGGAAACCATGGTTAAACAATGGGGGTTCAGCAAGTTGGCAATATATAGCTGAAATGCACTTAATCATTTCCTCAGAAAGCCAGTTTGGTGATTCTTGAACGTGATCAACAGAAATATCGGTAGCAAGGTGCTCTGCAAGACTAATATTTGAAGTAGAATCATGTGCACGCTGGTGATTAACATTGTAACACAATTTTATTAGTCCCCATAGAAAATGATTTTTTGAGTGTAGCATTCAATAAAAAATTTCATATTAAATTACCTCTAGCATTGACAAAGGCAAGGAATGGTAAGAGTGTGCAGCTTCAGCAACAGTTGGCCTAGGAGGAGAAGTTCTGAAAGAACAGGCTGCAGTTTGAGAAAGTGATGAGTGGCTACGATGGATGCTAGAATCTAATAGTGGTTGTGCTCCCAAATCTTTACTACATTCTTTGGATGGATTGTCCCATAAAACTTGAGGCAGCCGTAAACTGATAGATTTAGTCATGGAACTTCCCTTCAAATGATGTCCAGGAAGTTCTGAAGAATTACATTCTAGAGTTGCAGCAATCGATTTTGAGTCTTTTGATCTTTCATCCATTGTAGAGAAGGATGATGCACTTTCGCTAAAAGTTTTCCGATACATTGAAAGAAGATACTTCTCCAAATACACAACTTCCAGCTCCAGAATAGCAATTTCCTTGATCAAATCCTCAGCAGGCTGATTTTAAGCAGAAGCCAAAAGAAATTTAAATTTTAGCTGACCGGGGTAACAAAACAACTCTTCTAAAGTAACTACTTAAGAACTAAAATGTTATTAAAGTGAACACTTGGGTAAATTTCAGCTTCTTAATATCAGTTCTCTCTTGGTATATTATATACTATTAGGGAAGAAGGAGCAACCTTTGTATTTGAGTATCCATTTGTAGGTTCATGGAAAAGAGGCTTATATCTAGACCCCTTTTGTAGTGCACGGCGCATCACATATTGTTCCTCAAGTTGTTTCTGAAGTTGTAGAATCTGCAGGAATGAGCAATACCAAGTAATATCAGATAAATTGGATAGTGAAGGACTTCATTTTTTGATTCATTAAGTCACTTGAAACATACCACACATGTATTTTCTTTCAAATTTCATTACCCTTTTTTTTCTTTTTTTTGCTTTACTGATCCTCTTGCAGGTTTCAAGGACATTCAAGTTTCACAATACTCAGAAATAAATTGGACAACAATATAAGTTTGAAGTGGAAAATTAAATAAACTAAATAACAAAGTGAGACTCTACCTCTTCCTTGAGAGAATTTTGAACCTCAGTGCTTCCGAATTGCCTCTTCTTGGCCTCACCACAACTCTTTCTCTCTCCCATAGCCTAAGATGACATATTAAAGAGAGAAGAGTAAGTAGATATTCAAGCAAGGAAGAGAGAAAATCTTAAAAGTACTCCTCCTTAAAGAAGTTATTCAGCAAAGGATAAGAAGAAGAGATAAAGTACAAAAACTTTTTCTATAGTTTTTTAGAGTATTACAAAAACACCATACTTAAGAAAGGAAAAGGATGAACATCAATTTCTTACCAACTTAGGATACTGAGAAGATTTGAAGATGGTATTCAACTTATCTTCTTTGATACTTTTCGCCGATAAAGCACTGTCAGCATAAAGATCAAACAAGTTTCAACACAATATGGTACTAGAGCATTTAGACAATTGAAACTTTTAACTAAGTTTATCTGGTATAAATCCATCTACCTACTCTCAATTAGCTCCTAGCTAGCCTTTGGTTCATGAAAGATCTCCTTGCTTCTATCTACACAAACATATGATACAACTTGTTGTCTTGATTTAAGACATAATATTGTCCAACTTCTTTTGTCCATAAAGCTTTAAAAGCAAAGTTTATAGTTTATACTTTATAGTAATATTCTTTGCCAAGAATCCTTTCCCAATTAATCCAACTTCAAAAAATTTAACTACTTTCCAAACAGTTGTGTGTGTGTGTGTGTGTGTGTGTGTGTGTATAGAGAGAGAGAGAACTAGCATGGTGATTAACTTACACACCAACTTTCAGAAGGCTTGTGCATTGAAGTAGTAAGTTCCATGTAAACTGAAAATAAGAAGAAACATACACCTCCCTCAAGGATTTTGAATGTAGTAGAGATGGCCACAGGGCCCCACTTTATCAAAACTCACTGAATTTCAGCATTAATTGCATCAAAGTACATCCAACAAAAAATGGCTAGTGCCAAACCAAAACAATAGCAGAGAATAAGAAAGATCCAAGAAACATTAAATTGGTAACAACAAGAACCTGCTTCAGGCACATGAAAAACAAAGTACACTCTGTAATAGAGTGAGACCATTCAGCCACAAACAAAGATTTATTCTTCTAAGAAACCTAAACAAAAATCTAAATTTTTATGCCAAATGGGTATTTTCTGATATTTCTAATTTTAACCCCAAAAAAAATCCCTATCCTTCTGTGTTGAGGATTCCAATTGGCTTTTAAATAAATAAATCATGCACCTGATAGACTTGAGGCAGGGGACACTGTTTTTTTTTTAAAAAAGAAGTATATTACTTGGTGATTTGGGACTGAGAAAAGTCAGATTGTAGTGTTGGCCATTCTAAGCTTAGTAGTGGAATTGGAGTACAACATTTTCTCAATTCATGGGACCATGACTGCTCTACTATATGTCTATATCACATATTCATTAATTGTGTGTTTATGAGTTTTATTTCCCGGGGGTTCCCAAAAATAACTCAAAAATATTCCATAAAGAGTGGTGTAATACCGGTAAAAATAAATAATAATAATAATAAGTAAAACCTAAATAATTTTATTGGGCATTAGTTTTGATACGAACTGTTTGGGGGGGGGGGACTTCCAAGTTTCCCCAAGTTTATCTTCCCTTTCCTCAAAATTAAAACTCAAAAATATTCCGTAAAGAGTCGTGTAATACTCGGTAAAAATAAATAATAATAAGTAAAACTTAAATAATTTTATTGGGTATTAGTTTTGATACGAACTATGGGAATAGAACAAAGAAACAAGGGCAGCGGCCGAGAGAACAAAGAAAATAAGAAGCAATATACTCGATTGTCAATTGTTATTCAGGTAAGTTGTTCCTTTTGTTCATGGTTGTTGTGATTGTATTGCAATTAGAGTCAATTGAGATTAATAACAATAAAAAGAGTGCATGTGATAAGAAAATCGTACAAGTTTTTATTCTGATTTTGATACTTATGATGGGAAGCACATGGAATGATAATAATTAATTTTAATAATATAAGGAATGAACTTACTAGATTCTGGTTAGTTATTATACTTTCTATATTGTATAGATATATATGTAATAAGTTTATACATTATGTCATGTATGTAGGAATTGAATTGATTTTCACTTTTAAATTAAGTTAGTATACTTCATGTATGAAACTTACTTTATAATTCTTTTTAAAATTCGTAAGAGGTTATGTACTGACTGTGTGTGTGTGTATATAGAGAGAGAGAAAGAGGGAGAGAATTTTAACTTATATAACACTTTGCTAAGTTGCTATGCAGAACTATTCGAAAATTTAAAATGTAAAATTTACTAGAGCAAATAATAATAATGATAATATGAGTTTGTAAAAGAGTTAAAGATGGAAAGAATGATTTTGCAAACTTACTTATATTAATTATTATTTTATTTAATTAGCTCAGACGGAAGGAGTTTAACGAACTATATTTGAGATTATAATTTCATGTTAACGTTGATACATAGAAGTTGTATTTGTACTCTTTGAATTAGGTTGACATATCTAGTATTTATTTAAATCTTTTAGAGATGCACATATTAACATATCTTTGGAGCTTTGTATTTATATTTGTTTCGGTGTTACATGTACACTTAGAACCCTTTTGTTGGTATGGTGTCGCATATGTTGTGATATTATATATTTGTTAGAATATATCGTAGGGTATACATGAGTTATAACCACCTGTAAAGGAACCACAGACATGTCCTTTTGACACCAAGGCATGACACTTTTCATGGTGGTGTGATTAGTCCAGGGTGTAAGATTCCGACTCTTTAATAAATAAAATTTTAATTTTATTATAATTCTTATTCTAAACAGTAAAGTGTTAAATTGATAAAATAATGAAGTTATGGGTGATACATGCAAATTATAAAATAAAAAGTATGTCGGGAAATATTCGTTCTGTCTGAAAATATTAGGTAAAATACGACGACAACCAATCATTGGTAGACCCCACAACGACATAGATGTCAGATACCAAAAACGAAAGAAATAATTTTTTAATAAAAAAATTGTCAATGGTACTAACATTTTTAACTGTTGAAATATCCGATAATAAAATAATAGTCGCACGCGTTATTCTACTACACGATACTCCACAATAGCACACGGCGCGTCGTTTATACCAAAAACCCTCTTTTTCTTGGGAACGATATGGTTGTCAGTATTATGAATCTATAATATTAATTGTGAATAATTATTAAAAGATTGAAAATGTGTAAATAATTAATGAATAAAAGGTGTTGATTAAAGATAACTATAATAAGTGATGTGTGCTAGATATTTGTTCAATTTTTGATATAAATAGAGGAATTTAGCATGAGGCGCTTGTTGTAAATTTGGCTTATTTTTCTATGTGATCCACAAATTTATTTCTTCTGGGACCCACAATTATTTTCTTCAACAATAATAATAATTTAAGAACCTTGCTACCTTTCTGGCCATGTCTCATCGCTCTTGTTTCAACTCATTTGTCTCAGTTACAAGGTAGGACGGGATGAAAAAGTTATCTGATTTATTATAATATATTATAATATAAAGTTATTTATTTTATTATAATATATATATAAAGCTATCTGTTTTATTATAATATTATATTATTATAATAAAAATTAGACGAACGAAATTTCAAACTTGGCGTGCCAAGTTCGTCTGCAAAAAAAATTTCCTGAGCGTGTTGTATTATCATTCTCCTATAAATAGGTTGTTCAGTTAAACAACGAAGAATACACCAAAAATACAAAATTCTTTTACTACAATATTATTTCAGTTTATTATTTCTACACTCTATATCTGTACTGCGCATTTGACTCATACTGTATTTTTTCTTTCGGCAGGTAATTAGAGAGATTAAGGACAAGTGTAATGAGAGCTCCCTTCTATCCAAGTGGTTTACATATTTTGTTTAGGCTTTAATATTTTGGTTGTGTGTTATGGAGTTATTTAGTTATTGAAATTGTAATAAATATCTTAAATTATGGTTTGAGCCGAGTTGACATTTATTGTGGTTTGTCTTGTGACATTTATTAGTTATGGAGACTATTCTTTTGTGACTTAAGGCCATGTTTGTTTGTAAGGATTATAATCCGGGGATTATAATCACATGGATTATAATCCCAAGACTATTAATCCTAGGATTAAATAGTCCTAGTCACATGTTTGTTTTTTATGGGATTACTCATGGGATAACTTAAAATAATCCTATATTATGTTTGTTTTTTCCAAGATTAATTAAAGGATTGGATAAAAAATATCGTTTGGACTATTATATCCTTACCAATAATAACATATTTGTTCAATAACATTACATACAATAAAAAAAAGTTAAGAAAAAAAGTTACTAACACAATACGAATTAAACAAAAAAAGGTTAGGTAACTAAAAAATAAAAATAGTTAATAAAAAAAATTACTAATACAATACATGCAAAACGTACATGTAATACATACCTGCAATACATACAATAAAAAAAAGTAAAAAAAAAAAAAAACAAAGTTACTAATATAATACGTACTAAAAAAAAGTTACGTAACTCAAAAAAAAATTAATAATAAAAAAAAGTTAAAAAAAACATAAAACGTATTGTATTGTATAATAAATTTAATAAAAAAAAGTAAAAAATTATTTTAGATAAGTAAATAAATTGTTACGTATGTGTCATTTAAACTACAACTTCCTATAAATTAACATTAAACTCACAATAAAAAGCGTCAATTAAAATTCCACATACTGAAAATCCATACATCACACTCATTTCCAATCACTATTACATTTTGCATTAAATCCAAACGCATTACACCATTATTATTAATACTGAAAGCAGACCAACTAAAACAGATAGATAGATACCAAACATCTCTTTCCTCTGACTTGAATATATGGCATCTCCAAAAAAAATTACGTAATTAGCACTAGGTATTAATAACTTTTTTTTAAAAACGTAAAAAAAAAAGAAGTTATGTACTACATGTATGTATCATTTAATAAGTTTATTTGATTTATTTAATTAGCATTAAGAAAAATTTCGTACATGCAGTACGTACTGCATGTATGTATTAATTAATAATATTTAAATAGCACTAAAAAAAAGTATTAAAAAAAGTTACGATGCGTAGTGTATGATTAATGTTTTATCATGTATTATAAGCTTTATGTGATGTAAACAAAGTTAAAGGTTAATTTAGTCCACAAATTTTTAGTCCCAAATGGTAAGGATTATAATTCCTAGTTAGACATGGTATTAAATAATCCCCCCTTCCAAGTCATTTTATTATCCCGGGATTAATAGTCTCAAGTCTATTTTAAAAAACAAACAAGAGACTTGGGATTAATAGTCCAATCCCAAGTATAATCCTTGCAAACAAACATAGAGTCTTGTTATAATTTTATCAATTATATTGTGTTTTTGTGTAATCTCTCTTTCTATTTCAGAAAAAAGGTATTACAAGTCGCCACACTTGATCCCAATGAGCGAACCGTGAAGGCTCCCTCAAAAATCAAACTTGTATCAAAACTTGAAGCCCTAGAGCATAGTATAATGCCCTTTATATGCATAATTCTCATTATTAACTATAAAGTGCGGCACTAATCCCCTTTTTTTTCTTGTTGAAGTTTAAAGTGTAAACCATCCTACCTAAGCTAATAGTTTCATTCTTTCTTTAAGTATTCATCACCAATATCTTTCCATCATGACTAAATTTCTTTTTGTTATTTAATCCTAGTTCAAATTATTTGACTCTTAACCAACTTACATTGACAGAAAATCAAGAAGTTTCACCTTTTCTAGCTTGTCCTTTAATACTGAAAGTGCACACAACATTCAGAAAGAGGATTACAGAGAGAATGGGGCTTTCTTTTAACATCCAAAAAGGGTTGGCCATTGCAAGAGAGTAAAGAACCTCAAAAGGGCTGAAAGGTGAAGGTCAAAGGAAAGCCAAAAAGGAATGCATGACATGAAATTACTTTGTTTGGTAGGCTATCCCCTGTTTTATTTCCAGTCTCATGGAAATATTAGGGCACAGACAAATTAGGGCCCATTTTGTGGACTGTGTAGTCACGGTTCAAAAAAATAAAAAAGAATTTGGAAAAAGTTTTTCTACTTTTTTGTTGGATTTGATGTTGATTGCTTCATCAAAAACGAAACATATAATAATCAAAGAGAAAACAGTATAGTTTACGTATCGTGCATCTAATATGACATAGTTTAAATTGATAAAATAATAAAATTCATTATAGAATAGATATAGTTGATGCTACAAGCGGTGACAAAAGGTTATCTTAATTTTATAACGTAGCTAACTAGCCTAACTTTAAAATAAAAATAAAAATGGTCTTAAATTGCTTAGAAGCACTAATTTCTGTAATAAGTTTATAAAAATTGTTAATTCCTACTATAGGAAGCTGCTAATATGTAAAGAAACTGTTCGAATTTGTCAATATAGTAAGATCCAAATAATCGAAGGTTGTAAATATTTCGTTTCCATTTATCGATAACTATATTTAATAATTACTCCATCGGTTCCATATTAAGTGTCGGTTTAGCTTCATGCACATGAATTAAGAAAGTCATTTAATACTATCATTTAATAATTAAAATTTGTATGAAATTCCATCACTACCCCTTTATGGGAAGTTGAAAACTATTAATACAAGAGAGAAAATTTCTTGGGACAATGAGAGAAGTTAGAGGTGATATGGGAAAATAAATAATTTATTCTCCTAGAAAGTTGTAAACGACAAATAAATTGGAACAAATTTTTTTTTTCTAAAAAGTCACTTCTATGGAATTGAGGTAGTAGTTTATTAGTATATCAATTAGTCAATTATTGCTCTTTGAAGAAACTGACAGACATACTTGCAGACCAATTTAAAGCTTATAGTTTCTTGATTACCTTGTTTAATGAGAAACTAACAAAAGTTTAACAAACTTCAAAGCCATTAGAATTAGTGCAATAGCTCAGTAGTATGATTATTAAAGGGTCGTTAACTCGTTATATTTTTATTTTTATTTTTATTTTTTGCAAACAAATGGGTCATTATATTTAAGAAAGATGCTTAGCTCTCTAAAAACAATGCATTGGAAGGTCAAACAATAAATTTGAAAGAAAAAAAAAATCATATATTTTTCCATGTTATAAGCTTCAGAAAATAAAATATTTAAATGAAAAATAATGGGTTTGGATGAAGTGCCATGGCTGGTAATATAAAATAGTTGGTCAGAGTTATTTGACTTTTGTGGGATTCTGCTTATTATTGCGTTGAAGAAGTTGTCCAGTCTGCTAAGCCTGGCAGCTACAAGCAGTTCTGATCTGTATATTATATTTCAAACAGTTAAGCTTTCTGGGGCTGGAGAGTTTCATATTCTGACATTTATAAACTGTTATTTTTGGGAAAAGGGACATTTTGGGACGAAGAAAATAAATAAAATCTAATGTGTAATATACATTTTTGGTCAAAACTATTTCCACGCAGTAGCTGATTCTGCCAAGGTAGTTGCAAAACTATACAGTCAACCACTTAAAATTTATCCCATTGGGTTTCTTTTCTTAAATGGTTGAATTGCAACTATTCCTTACCAAATTTATAATCATCGATACCAAAATATAATAAAAACACAGATAAAATCGTTTTCGTTGATTCCGAATAGACTTAGCCGTTCAAGAATTTTTTTTAGTGACTCAGTAACTCAAGAGTTTTTTTATTTTTTTGTTTTTACGTGTCATAAATTCATTTACAACCCTATTTTTGCCAACCCGACAACCTTCAGGATGCATACACATGCTCTTCTTTTTCAATTAAACCAAACCAATCCATTCGACTGGGTTGAGTGCATGAATTTTTAAAATTATTTTATTCAAAAAATTAATGTATGTAAATTTATGTTTTGCACGAGTTATCAAGTTTGTGGATTTAAATTTCAAACAGTAGTATTTGTACAGTTAAGAAGTTAGTTAAATTTGTATATCAGGAAATTATGTTTATATAGCAGAGAGTGTGTGAGTCACATAACCATCTGCTATATAAATGCAACTCATTTCATTTATAAGAAGTGGCCAATTTGAACCGCCATTGGTAATGCAAAACTGTATCACTTACCTACCATTTACTTTCTTTTTGCCACAACTTGCTCTCTTCTAGTTGCTATCATGTTAATGTTTCTACTTGAGATGAGCAAATATAAGCAAAAACCACATCACCATAAAGACTGATCATACATCATACACGGCGGCGTTCTAAAAAATAATCGTCGATTTTATATAGAGATATATTGAGTGGCTCCCAATCTCTGCCAAGGGAATGTACAAAATTATCACCCATGAAAGCCTACTTATGTACAAATTATAATTTAGAATAGGAGGCAGATTAAAAAATCTCGAAAATACTCTAGCCTTCTCTTTTGCCGTACCTCACAGGTGAAACATTACAGGTGAAACATTTGCTGTTTCATCGATTATTCATCATTGTAAGCAAAAAGATAAGAGTTGCTCTTGGGTTAGAGCTGTACATTTGTGCCTAAAACAATAACCTACTAGTTCAATTTCTTTCAACTAATTCTGCAGGCATGTTAAGATCAAAAAGGGCACCTCCAAATCCTCCTATTCTAGATCGCTTCCGTGAAGAGCAGCCACTTTGATCTGAACTCCCAGAACCCGATGGCTGATCAGATTCCATTGTGCATCCTACAAACATGACACATTAGAAGAGTCCGTAATAAGCTTATTTAATATGCTTCCTCTGAACTAGGCAAAAGGTTAGCTACTAGATAATCAAATTCCAAAATTAATAAAGATAGTAGAAACTGGTATGCATTCAACTAGAGAACAATCAACATCTAAGGCCAAGGTGTAAAAAACAAATAATCATAACAATATTTTTTTTATAAAAAAAAACACCCACATAGATCAACTGAAAGGAATAGAGCATCAAATACATAGTTCTTAGTTTCAAACTATGTGAAAATAGGAGGTAAACCTTTTCAGAGTATGAGACTTGTCAAAATATAAAGCTATTGATTCAATAATATTAATAAGTAACAGAAATTATGTTTTTAAAACTTTTACGCATAAATATTTATACCTTTGTACACCTAGGCTATGTTGTTTACAATTATATTGCGCGGGATTGGACTACTTATACTAGTTTAATACCTTTTTAATCCTTGGATAAGTCCAAAGATGACAACTTCATTGACTTTTTTTTTCTAAGGTCATTATTAAGGACTATATAATCCCAAGGAGGAAGGTGGGATTAAATAGTACCCCTTTTGAAGTTGTACACCAAGGAAAGCAGTAGTCCAAACACATACAACATAATTATAAACAAAAATAACCCCAAGGAAAGCAGTAGAAAGACCATAAGCATTACATTGTTAGCACAGCAAATTTGTTGTACACCAAGATGATTTCCTCATATAACAAAGCAAAAACTTGGCACTTGGCACACCGCTACTACCATAAATTATGATTGAAACATGAAATTACGAACAGAATTGCACACAATGCAATAAGATAAATTCCTATCAGAATTTATCAGTTATTTTTATGGACAATAATCCAGAGTAAATGATGAATAGCAAAGCCCAAATAATTAAGGTAATACTTTGCATAAAAAATAATTAGAGATTATATTAAGTGAATAAAGAGAGGAAATCGTCTGAGATGGACTGGTTGTGGACAAAGAGTCAGCCATCATCAGGCAGACAGTACTGAGTTAGGACTTTAATTGTTTCATTTCAAAACCAATAAAAAGACCAATCACCACATAAGAAGAAAAACTCTATGTCAAAGGTTATAGTGCCTAGTGTTGGTAAAACTTATCACCTGCATGGGATGCCCAAAGCGAATTTAATAGACAAGAGTTTAATCTTTTGAAAATATAGGGTTTCATGATTGTAGCCTTAGCCTTTAGTCAATATAGCGAATAAATTGCAAAACAAGAATACTTCCGAAGAATCTTAGCATCCCTGAAGCAAAGTATCCACGAAATAATGGGACACTCAAAACTCCTTCAAAATTGCAAAAAGAAAATTCAATAACCTTATGGCTCCTACTGTAGCAAATGCAAAAACCAAAATTTAAAAAAAAAAATAAATAAATTACTCACAACTATCTGAAATTTGCATGCAAATGACATACATATCGAGCCACAAGTGTTTGAATGACATTCACCTAAGCAACAAATCATTAATAATGAGATGATTGAGTCATGCTGATCAAAGAAAAACTTAATTTTCCTACTGAATTAGAGAAAATTAATTAGGAAACTGAATTGGAATAAGAAAATCGATAAAAAGAAGAAAAAGAAAACTTGCAATTATCTGAAGAATCCAATGACCACAATCTCCTATCAAGAGTAGAAAAAGAAAGAGAAACTTGGATGAGAAGACCAAAAGAGGAATAAAATCATTAATCTCATGGTAAGTTAAAATTTTAAGAAAATACAAATTACAAACAATAGTCTCCCCTTCCCAAAATACGAAACAAGCAATGACGGCATTATGTAAGGAGCATAACCAAGCCAACTATAGTTCCAAAACAAATGTGATCCAGTCTTATACCCTAAAAGATATCAAAGGAGTGAAAGAACTTGATACCTGGGAAAAGAATTTTCATGGGCTAGAGTGAGTGAGACAACCAGTAGGATTCACACCCATACATTTCTCGACTGAGTCAGAACTAGTTCATATAACTAAGCTCGAAATTGCTCAATTAGCTACCAATAATCTAAGAATATTTTCGTTGAAGGGGAAAGAATTGAGTAGACTATGTAAAGACAATTACTCAAGCCTGGATCCTGACCGAAACTGTTCGAGTTTGCTTGCCGCTACTGCAAATTTCACAATACCACTTTTAAATACTAATTTTTAGAATATACATAATTCAGAACAGCATTGATTTAGCATCGGACATACTCCTACCAACATGTTTGTACTGGGCTCCCATTGTCATCACATACCCCGAACTTCAAAAATACTCGTGCTTCATCGTATATCTTAAACAACCAAGTAGATTATAAATTAAGAAGTTCAAACAACTTTACCATTTATCTGATCATCTGGATTTTGATATTTATTACTGTCACTGGCTATAGCATTCTGACCGACAGCAAGTTCAGTTGCCTTCTCGATGCCTTTTGACTGGTATGGAGCTATGTTGTGAATACCAAATTGTAGAGAACCCAATAAATCATTCTCAATACATTCATACCTGCAACAAATTAGCAAGTGAATGAGTTTCATAATCTTGATTAAATTCGAGGCTTTGTGACAGCCATACTCACATTTTCTTGCACAGGTTGTCAGTAATCACACAGAGATTGATAACTTGCATCCTTATCTCCATAACTTGCACCTCAGAAAACTTATCAAATGGCTCCTCAATAAATTTAGATAGCTTCTCGACATTTGCCTCAAGCTGCTGCTGTTGGTCCTCAAATAAATTCTGTTTTATCTCCCGTTCCTCGTCTGTCATCTCATCCTTAAACAGGTCTTCACCAAACATATAAAATGCAAAAGGGTATGAATATGAAAGAGCCCGCCTTGATCTGAAGAGTCTGTACAGCCCATTTGTAACCCAACTAAAATCTCTCAAACTTGAATCTCTCTTTTCCAAACTGTCAACCTTCTCCCTAATGGTTTCCCTCAGTCTAGATTCCTGCTTAAAAGAATCCGTATGAGCTTTGTAACGATTATGATAGTGCATGTATCGATAAAGTTCCCGCTTTGCACGTTCAGAATTTTTTTCTCGATCTTCCTTGAAGCGTCCACAACTGTGACCAGTAATATGTGTCCACGTATGATCCCGGCCAGTTGCACCACCACATAACCAACTAATCACAGATAACTAAAGTAAGAAACAGACTATAAACATAGTGAAATGTCACAAGTTGTTATAAAGAAATAAAATGGGCAAAATAATAAATAAATAAGGCAGTCCAGAAAATATTACTGCAACAACAGAACATTCGTGGGTTACAAGAGGTAACAATAGGTAGTTTCCTTGGCTTATCTAGATACAGAATAACAGATACAAACATGTAACAACTAAACAATCATAATCGATAACTAATCGAATGTGCATGCTCTCCTCCAAGAACAAGTTGTAGAAAGCATATATCTTACAGCGAGTACTTCCACTTCCACTCTCTTTTTAACCACAGAATAAACCCCAAAACATACTTGCATATGCTGAAATTGAAAATTTGGAAATTAGAAAATCAGAGATTGTGCTTATAAATTCATGTTTTTATAAGGAAGCCCGGAAGGATACATATTAAAAATAAAAGATAAAAAATAGTGACCTACTCAACAGGAGTTTACACCGGTTCACCCTCAACCCCAATACTCCATTCTCTCTCATCAACATTCACTGTCCTTAATCACCGCCTCCATCGCCTCCCCAAAACCATCACCACCATCATAACTGTGCAACACCATCACCAACACCATTACAACCACCATCACCAACACTGAGAGATATACCTGACAAACGATCCACTCCCCACCACCACCACCATCATTGGGACAGATACCTAAGAAAAAATGCACGCGCTCCATCGCCAGAATTAACGGAGGAAGCCACCCAACGATTCATTGCCTCTTACGCCTCAAATGACCACCCTGCACAAGCCCTATATCTTCTCCACCAGAACCACCACCATCATCTTTGGGAGAAACACTTGAGAAACAATCCACGCCTCCATTGCTACAATTAATGGAGGAAGCCACCAATGATCCACTGCATACTTCACCGCCGCCAACCACACAGACGCATCCCTCTATCTTCTCCACAACCACCAACATCACCACCATCTTTGGGCTCATAATCGTTGAAATTGGATGGAATTGAAATTGGATGGAATTGAAATTGGAAAGTAATCCCAAAGTAAAACTTGAGGATCCAATTAGAGGAGAAAGAATTTGGGAAGGAAAAGGAATCCGAAGTGTGAAACCGGTGCACAATCTTGAGTTAGGTAGTTAGCAGGGTGCATTTCCCGTTTACACTAAAAACTAAGGGAAGCCCAGAAGGATCTTCTCAGCAGTGCCATGGAAACATTGTTGAAGTCAAGTGCATCCTTTTACAAATCAACTGAATGTGAACCCTACTTCAGGTCCAAATTATCACAAGTAACTAGTGTAAGCAAAATGGGTAACCTATAAAAAACCTGAACTCCAAACCCCGCAGCACCTCCGAGAAACCAAAAAAGAACGACAAGGAAAGAGAAGAAAAAATTAAGATGTAAGAAACCTGAAAAATAAATCCCAACTATTCACAACTAATAACAGGCAATTGTGAAAGCATAAAATTTCAAACAACTTTGTGGCACAACCAAAGTGCTATCCATAAAAACAACATTTCCATGGCTATGTATCCTACATTTATATGCATGTGTGCAATTGCAAGTATGTAATAAAGGCTAGAGAAAGAACTCGCACCAAAATGCTTGCCCACAGATGCAGCTCACAAGGTTGCAGCCACCATTCTTCTCAACGGGTTTGTGACACTTTGGACAAGGCTTTGTATGAACTGTAATCCAATTAACTGTTTCTGATTCGTCTTGACATTTCTTCGTCCAAAGCTCCCACATACAGCATGAACAAGGGGAGTGTGCTTCAGACAGGCAACTGAAGCAAAATTGCAAGCCACATGAACACTCTACCTCACAAAATTCATCATCCTCAACACGTATAGCATTCCCGCAATGTGGGATACTTGGGCACCATTTTACCATTTTATTGTCCTCAATATATGACTCAAGAAGAAATCGCTCAAATTTTTCAGCTAAATCAGGGTGCTTTCTACTAACTAGATTTCTGATGACAGCTTCATCACAGATGGCAGAGCATTTATGAGCCATGCACATGATACGCTTACTCTGACCCTCGTTTATCTTCACGATGAAATGCTCTGTCCAGCCTAAAAAGAAGAATAAGCAATATGAAAAGACAGCAAAATTGTAATAAACTTTATGAGAACTCACCCATAAAAAGAAAATACTTATTATAATTTCTACAACATAAAAATAAATTCAACAAAATACAATGTTGAAGCACGTAGATAACGATTTAAACTGCCTATTAGAGACTTCTGAAGGCTAACATCATTGTTTAAATCCATCAATTATATTCTAGTTCTGCAACAAATGGGTCAATGGTTTTTAAAACTCATGAGGAAGTACTACACCCCGTAGTTGGAACAATTACAGGCTTAAAAGGAAATAATGCTTACAATTGTTGCAAAAGCAATGGCCACAGTCCATTTTGGTCACTTTACTGCCAGGTACATCATCCATACAAATAATGCACATTATTGTAGTGGAGGACACTGGAGGATCAAGATCATGACTCTCAACCAAAGGTACACCTGCTTGAGCAAACAAGGAAGACTTGCCCTTTTCCACTAGAACCGCAAACAACTTTTCGACATCCCAACGATAATGAATAAGTAGAGTTCGTGCATGGTGCTCTCTTAGGGATAGCAATTCCACTACTCGGCGCAAATCTTCTCTCTACATGAAAGAAAAGCATTAGAAATCAAAATATGCCCAAATGAAAGAACATGGGGAGGGGGGAAATTTTGAATTTTCCTGTTGTTACCTGTGCTGCCAAGAGAGACTCTTTCGTGATTACCTGCAAAAGACTCGAAAAGCATTACAGAAACATAGTTAGTTCTAGAATCCAATACAAAAACCAGATATCAAAAAAATTACACTTTACATATGAATAACTAATCCAAATTATCCAATGAAAAGAAAAAAAGAAGAAAAAAAAAAGGAAAAAAAAATAAAAGCCTAGTCTTTTTACTATCAGAACATAGATTATGACAAATTCGATCACCCAAACCCAAACTCAGCAATATTAATCTACTGCATGGACCATTTGGAATAACATAACAGATACCAACTCCAAACAAAACAAAAGAGAAACATATTACAAATTACCAAAAAAAAAAAAATTGTACAATATATGTGTATAACAATATATGCACATATGAATACCTTGCTGGAAGGAGGTTTGGGCGGGACCCACTCAGAGTCGGACTCTTCATTATCCAGGCCGTCGAACGAGTCTCGATCAGAATGACAGTAATCTTCTTCGCTACTCATACAATCCTCCATCTATTTATATATGTATATATATATGTGTGTGTGTGTGTATGAGTTGGGCCGATCGACCAGTCGTTTTAAGCCGGTGACATAATTGGCTCTACCGATCGGAGACGGTTGCCGGAGAATTTGCCAGCGACGAGAGAAAGTAATCGGAAAGTAGCGTAGGAGAGAGAAAGGGAGAGACTAAAGAGGACTTTTCCTTCAGCACAGCGGTGCCAATAAGAGCTGTGTGAATAGACTGAAAATCTGGTTTTTACGACGTCGTTATTAATTAGTGTGACGAAAGTTAAAAAGATAACCACGGCGTTTTTTATTTCGTCTGGACTCTCTATGCTTTATTTAATATCAACATAAAGACTTTATGTTAAAATTTTAAAGGAAAACAAAAAAAAAATTGTGATTTGAATCTATGATTTAAATAAATATTGGATTTATTTTTTTATTTTTTAATATAGTTCCATAGTTTATTTCATGTAATTTTTTTATTATTATTATTTTAAGTGTTCAAGAATAAAAATAATTATTAAGAAATTATAGTTTGAAGATATTTTTAATTTTTTTACGACTCGTAAGAAGTGTATAACGAAAGTTAAAAAGGATAACAACTGACATTTTTTATGTCGTTAGAATTCTCGTGTGTTTTATCCAACACCAACACGAAGACTTCATTATTAAAAATTTAAGGAAAAACAAAAGGTATTTTATGTGATTTAAATTCATGATTTAAATAAATATTGGATCTATTTTCTTATTTTCTAATGTAGTTCCATAGTTGATTGCATGTAATTTTCATTCTTTTATCATTTTAAGTGTTCAAGAATAAAAATGATTATTAGCAAATTATAGTTTGAAGATATTTTTAATTTTTTTACGACGTCGTTGTTAATTAGTAAAAAGTGTGTAATAAAAGCTAAAAAGAATAACAAGCGGCGCTTTTTATGTCGTCAGGACTCTCGTATACTTTATTTAATACCAACATGAAAACTTCATTATTAAAAGTTTAAGGAAAAACAGAAGGTCTTTTTTATGATTTGAATCCATGATTTAAATAAATATTGAATCTATTTTCTTATTTTTCTAATGTAGTTCCATAATTGATTACATGTAATTTTCTTTCTTTTATCATTTTAAGTGTTCAAGAATAAAAATGATTATTCAAAAATTATAGTTTGAAGACGTTTTCAATCTTTTTACGACGTCGTTATTAATTAGTAAGAAGTGTGTAACGAAAGGTAAAAATGATAACAAACAACGTTTTTATGTTGCCGGGACTATCGTATGTTTTATCTAACACCAACATAAAGACTTCATAGTTAAAAATTTAAGGAAAAACAAAAGGTCTTTTTTATGATTTGAATCCATGATTTAAATAAATATGGAATCTATTTTCTTATTTTTTTTAATGTAGTTTCATAGTTGATTACATGTAATTTTCTTTCTTTTATCATTTTAAGTGTTCAAGAATAAAAATGATTATTAGGAAATTAAAGTTTGAAGACATTTTTAATCTTTTTACAACGTCGTTATTAATTAGTAAGAAATGTGTGACGAAAGTTAAAAAGGATAATAAACGGTATTTTTTTTATGCCATATGCTTTATCTAACATCAACATGAAGACTTCATTGTTAAAAATTTAAGGGAAAACAAAAGGTTTTTTTTTTTGTGATTTGAATCCATGATGTAAATAAATATCGGATCTATTTTCTTATTTTCTAATGTAGTTCCATAGTTGATTACAAGTAATTTTCTTTCTTTTATCATTTTAAGTGTTCAAGAATAAAAATGATTATTAGGAAATTATAGTTTGAAGACATTTTTAATTTTTTTACGACGTCGTTATTAATTTGTAAGAAGTGTGTAACGAAAGCTAAAAATGATAGCAAACGGCGTCTTTTATACCGTCAAGACTCTCGTATGCTTTATCTTGTACCAACATGAAGACTTCATTGTTAAAAAATTAAGGAAAAACAAAAGGTCATTTTTATGATTTGAATCCATGATTTAAATAAATGTTGGATCTATTTTTTTTTCTAACGTAGTTCCATAGTTGATTACATGTAATTTTCTTTCTTTTATCATTTTAAGTGTTCAAGAATAAAAATGATTATTAGGAAATTATAATTTGAAGACATTTTTAATCTTTTTACGATGTCGTTATTAATTAGTAAGAAGTGTGTAACGAAAGCTAAAAATGATAACAAACGGCATTTTTTATGCTGTCAGGACTCTCATATGCTTTATCTAACACCAACATGAAGACTTAATTGTTAAAAATTTAAGGGAGAACAAAAAGTCTTTATGTGATTTGAATCCATGATTTAAATAAATATTGGATCTATTTTCTTTCTTTCTAATGTAGTTCCATAGTTGATTACATATAATTTTCTTTCTTTTATCATTTTAAGTGTTCAAGAATAAAAATGATTATTAGGAAATTATAGCTTGAAGATATTTTCAATCTTTTTACGACGTCGTTATTAATTAGTAAGAAGTGTGTAACGAAAGCTAAAAATGATAACAAACGACATTTTTTATGCCGTCAGGACTCTCATATGCTTTATCTAACCCCAACATCAACACGAAGAATTTATTGTTAAAAATTTAAGGGAAAACAAAAAGTCTTTTTGTGATTTGAATCCGTGATTTAAATACACATTGGATCTATTTTCTTATTTTCTAATGTAGTTCCATAGTTGATTACATATAATTTTCTTTCTTTTATCATTTTAAGTGTTCAAGAATAAAAATGATTATTAGGAAATTATAGCTTGAAGATATTTTCAATCTTTTTACGACGTCGTTATTAATTAGTAAGAAGTGTGTAACGAAGGCTGAAAAGGATAACAAACAACGTTTTTTATGCCGTCAGGACTCTCATATGCTTTATCTAACATCAAGATGAAGAATTTATTGTTAAAAATTTAAGGGAAAACAAAAAGTCTTTTTTGTGATTTGAATCCATGATTTAAATACACATTGGATCTATTTTCTTATTTTCTAATGTAGTTTCATAGTTGATTACATGTAATTTTCTTTCTTTTTATCATTTTAAGTGTTCAAGAATTAAAATGATTATTAGGAAATTATAGTTTTAAGATATTTTCAAAATACTTTATCTGTTTCAAATTATACGACCATTATTAATTTTTAAAAATTAATTTGAGATATTTTTAAATTTAAAATTAAGATAATTAATTAAAAATTATGAAAAAAACACTTTTTAGATAATTTATAATATTCATTATAGTATTAACTAGAATTAAAAAAATTAATATTAATTTTGAAGTTAAAAATATCTTAAGTTGACTTCAACAAATTAATAACAATCTTATATTTTGGAACAATTGAAGAATAACAAATCCAACTCCTATATCATTATGATGTTAAGCCCCTACCTGCTTTTCTCACACAACATTTATACCGTATGCATTAGTCCACATTCAGTAGTGTCCCTCATCCTCAATCACATAGTTAACCTTACATGTTTAGACAATCTTTCTGCTAATAGAAAATGTAAATTTGAATAGAAATAGAAAATTTACAAGTTTTCTTTCATGTTGTTACAGAGTTTATAAACAGAAATGAAAAAAAATTTACATTTTACATTTAAAATACTACTTTTCGCTTATGTTGATTTTGTTGTATTTATGATATAATAAAGAGCAAAATAGGGTTTATATAAAAATTGCTTATATTATTTTATTGTTTGTTCAAATCCGTCCATTTTTGGACAAAAAACTTTAGCAAAAAAAGTGACAATGCTTTCCATGAATTTCGTTTTAAATTTATTCATTAAAATAATTCAATAACAACATAATTAAATAAAAAAATTTAAGTTTTTCGTCTATTTTTTTTTTCCCAACGAGAGATGAACCCACACCACAATTTATAACTTTTGAACCAAAACCCTCAATTAGAGATGAAATTCAAGAATCTAAACAACTCAATTGAGAGTTGAGAGTTTCGTGACTGGTTCAAGGAAATGTCTACCAATGATTGATAGTCTATTCCCCTTACCCATCTCTTGGTCCCTCATTCCACTACAATGTTGTTACTAATTCATTCAAGTCATAGACCCCTTATTAGTTGAGAAATAGGGTTAACCCTCAAGAGGATTTTCAGGGACTGAATAGGGTGGATTATAGATCTAGGGACTAAACTTAAGACTCGAGTTGAGAAGGAGGATTAGCCCTCGAGAAGGTTTTCAAGGACTGGAGAGGGTGGATTATAGACCTAGGGACAAATAGAAGGTTTTTCCATTGCGATTGGGCTCGGATAGTGTTCGTGTCCAAAGGTGAACAAAGCCCTAGCTTCTAGAGTTCACTACTTTTCCCAGGCCGGAGAAGAGCTTATACTGCTCGCCTTTGTTTGATATGCGATCATTTAGTACCAATACAAACTAAAACTACATCAACGTAGAAGGACTACTATAGAAGCTAGAAGTAGCCTATAGTAGTCGGCCTAACCAAAGCGTCACGCCAGCCCTTGGGATGTCTTCCCATGTTAACTTGGAAGTTTGAAAATTATAGTAGCTCAGTTGGGTACAGTGTGTGTCTGTTAATCACAAGGTTGAAGGTTCAAGCCCGCCCTCTAGCATTTTTAATTTTTTTATTTTAAAATTTTCTCAAAATAAATTTTTTTGGTCAGCATCTCAAAGCCACCATACTAGCTGCCAGTTAAGAATTACTACACTGCTGGTCTATTGTAGGTAGAGCATATGCATCTGCATACAAATACTAATTATACAATATGCAAACCAGCTGCAGATTGCACAGATAACCCCTTACCTGCAATGTTATTACTAGATGTTGCTCAAGGCCCTAACCAGTTAAATATTACAAGTGCACTGCTGGTCTTTTGTAAATAAAGCATCGATCTGCATCCAAATGTAATATGCAAACCAGCTGAAGATTGCAAAGATATCCCCTATAATGTTTTAAGCTTAGTCAACTTTGGACAAAGGGATGACAAAAAAAATCATATATCAGAGTAGTTATTAAGGAAATACATGCATATTCTATGGTTTATCCATGCCTCTTTCAATCTCATCCTCTTCATCTTGAGCCCACAAGTATCTTGTGTTAGTAGGACTTCCTCAGAGTTCCGATGTGGTGTCGTCAGTTGAAGCACAGCATATAAAAACAGAAGAAGGTAACCACCAGCTATTAGTGGGAGTTGTCTCTGCCACCACAAAAAGGCAAAGGTATCAGGTCCAAGTCCTTGTTCGCATGTTGGTGTAGTGTTATTATTTATATTAGAAAACAGGTAAATAGAGGGGGGAAAGGGAATTAGACCGGAAGGAGCAAACAGAAAAGTAAAAAGAGAAAATGTTCCAAGCAGATGGTTTAAACCTCTATTATGAATTGTCTTGTTGTTCCACAACTATATTCTGAGAGCCATGTCGATTATATTGATCTTAAGCATGATGAGAAAAAGGGAAAGCCTGGTAGGTAAGATCTCTAAAACAAAGAAGAATAAGGATTATATACCTGCTCTAACTTTCCATCTCATCTAAGTTGGTGCGAAAAATATAGTCTTCATTGTCTAATTCATCTTGAAAGAGTGAAATAGATGGTGTGTTGATCTTTTCTACGTATACATTAGTGTCAGACGATCTCTGTCCCTGAAAAATTATTAGTTGTCATTCGCACCGCAAAAGCACCATACGGTACATCTTGATATTATTTTGACAAAAGCATAGAAGCATACATGATACTATTGAGATTTCATATATTGTGCACGCAAGATAAATTGGTCCTTTTAAATGTTGTGCCATATTTAATGAACTTATTTTAAACGCCAAGCAAAAGACATCATAACAATTAAGTTTAGAGTTGTAGAATTACAGCACTAACCTTCCTCAAAATATAAAAGAAATAGTGAAATCCATCACCAAATGTACTCCACTCAATGGACCAGGTAAACTCTGGAGCACCAAATATTGGTCGCCTAAAATGTGGCTGTAAAGCATGAGAAGTACAATCAGTATTTCTTTTATAGAAAAACTGAAATATATAATTTTTTTAATAAGAAGCCAGAAAAATCAAGTAATTCTGTTTCTAGTACCTGGCCAAAAGTAATTGAAATGAATATACCATCTGGCTTCAAAACCCGATGAACACCTTGAAGCATTGCCATCACCTTTTGTACGGTTGCCGGCCGTGGATTCCAAGGATCCCCACTGTCCACGAACAACACATCCTTCAAATTCCAAAATATAAACATACTTGAATAATTAAAAATCATTTAATAAACCAAGATATATCAACACAATAGTTTAGATCAAATGATAGATATCCCATTCTGCAGTATATATTAATGACAACTGCGTTCAATTATTGATTTACCATGGTTCCTTTCTCAATAACAACATCAAAAGACTCATCGCAGAATGGCAGATCCAGCATGTCAGCTTCTAGCACTTTAATATCTGTTGAATGAAAACAAGTAAGAAACATAAACAAATACCTCTTGAAATAGAACCAAGTTTTCTGCAGCCATTCAGAAATTTCATGTTTCAACTCTTCATGTTAATCTTACAATGAAAAAGTTAAACTACGATTACAGGCAGTTTTTTCCCTATTTATTCATTTTTTGATTAGTAACAATGATATCTGATAGGGAGACTTAGCTTTAACTTTGTGACGCATTGCTAAATCCAAACAAGTGTAGAATCTCTTTGCACAGTTTCCGACTGATCCTTGAGGGTATTTCTTATTTTTAAATTTCAGAACCATCAATTTCCAATTACAACCACAACATGTATTATATTCCTAGTTACCCTGCTGCTGATTTGTAAGTTAGCAGTATAACATAACATCAAACCCCACCATATGCTACTCCAAATATGTGTAAATCCATTGCATTCGAGAGGTTACCAAATCTCAATACAACTCGGAAAAAAAATCCAATATGCAATCAACAACACCTTAAACTGCCAGTGTCAGCAAATCCTCATGCCCAGTCCTATAAGCCTAATGTTTATAAATGGCTGATCATAGTTCAAGAAATCGAGGCTAAGGAACAAAAAATCATTTTACTTGTAAAGACTGATTAGGTATTAGATACCTGCATATCCCTTGCTTAGTAACCTTTGCTGCATTTTCTCTACTGCCACTGCCGATATATCAATGCAGGTCATCTTAGTAACACCATCTTTGTACAATTCTTCACATAACTGTGAATTTCCACAACCCAACTCCAATACCTACATTTACTTGTTTAAAGATTTAACCTTTTACCCACTTATCGAAAAAAGATTTAACCTTATAGCTAATAAGAAAATTCCATTCATGATATATGTTTCAAATTGATGAAAAATCAAAGTAAACAAGAAATTTGTGTTTACAGAAGAATTGGGTTTGATATGTTGTTGAATGAGATGACGAAAATGAGAGTAATCTTTGAACCATTCGTAATGCTCCTCATTAGAAAATCTTTGGTCCCTGATTAAGAATTAAAAAAAACCCCATTTGGTTAATTACAAAGATTGAATATAAAATTAAGAAAGTAAATAAAGATTGAAGTTTTACTAACCAGTAGTGAGGGTCCAGGTATTCCAGAGTGGAGGAAGGGCCAACGCTGGTTTTTTTGGTGGATTCTGTCAGCTTTTGGGTTTCCTCCATTTTTCTTCCTTCTTCAGGTTGGCGGGGACTTTGGATGAGAAAAATTGAACCCTAAAAACCCTTCAACCCGAGCTCTTAAATTTTGGTGGGCTGTTGACCTCTTGATTCGAACCGCTTTCTGGTGGTCCCGCGTAGAGGGATTTGGGCTAATGAAACATTTATGTTTCTTATTTACTCGTAAGTTTTATAAATACACTTTATATCCGGCAACTTTCTCAAGAGGTCCATTCGAATAACATAGGGACTAATTGAAGTAATGAGTTCTCAATATTTTATTATTATTATTATTATTATTATTATTAATCATAGATTTTAATTCAAACTTAACTTGTGTATGGAGTATAGACGTGATCAGTGTCTCAAATTTAAAATTTTATTTTAATGCATCGCAGATCTTTTCTCTCAGTTAAACTAAATTATACACTAGCACTAGTCTACTTCTATTATAACTTTATAAGTACCATAAAAATATATCGGTTTAAACGTGTGGGAAAAAAAATATTATTATCTTTTCAATTTTGTTATTTTTTTAAAGAAAAATTAGTGAGAGGTGTATGTTAACTTTAAAGGTGATTGGTGTTTGAATTTCTCACTTGAGAGGTATCTCTAATTGATTAACAAGTTGTTGAGGTAGCCCATAATTTCATAAAATGATTTTCTCCTATCTAAATCAAGCAAATTTCAAGGATTCACTCAATATGTTCTATATCCCATGGGCAGGAAAAAAACCTGATCTGATATTGATATAAAGGAAAATAGAGGAAGCAAAAGCTCTCAAAGCCTGAATCTATATTCTTATTGTGCTTCAAATCTCATTAGTTATATATTGGAAATTGATATTTTCACGAGATTTCTTTTACATTAGTGTGAATAGAGCTCATTTATTATTAATGTGAGAGAAATGTTGTGTCATTATCACTTTTATTTGTGTAAATATCAATTTTTATATATGTGTGCGCGTATATATCCCCAACTCCCAAATATTTTTTCTTTTATATCCTTTTAACACCATGTTAAGAAGGACATAACTAGATATGAATATAGCATTTCCAATGGTGTTAGGATGGTCAAATGAAAGAGTTTTTCTTGTAACATTCAGAATCTGAAGACAACATGATCTGTCACAGTACAAGTTCTTGGATGGTGATTTTTCATTTACTATAACTGCAGGAAGTGCCCAATCCAGTTAAAGTGCCACAAGCCCGGATTAGGCTCAAACCACTATTTGAAGAGCACCACTTTGGGTCATCTTTGTTCGACACAGACCCACTCAAAAGTGACCAGCTGAGACTTCTTCAGCAAAAATGAGTTTTCCTCAACTATAACCGCATTACCCTGCTGGAAGTTTCAATGTCCTATCAAAAGCTGAAAATTGCTTCCAGAATACTGTTTTGCAGCAAAACTTTGAATATTGATATTTGCCCGTGTTTAGTTGTACTCAGAACGACTTAATGTTCTAGACTGTCAATGAGTTAAATCTTGACCTTGATTTGGCCTGCTCCAATTTAATTTATTGGATCAAAGATCCAGCTCATTTATTTACTAATTTGTGATAAATTGATTTATTGGATCAATATTTTAAATGAATCAAATTATGATCTGATTTGATTTGGCTCACTGATCCACCAAAACAAAAAAAATCTCTTATATTCCAATTTCCTCAAATATAACAACACAATTTCACTACTATGTCACCACTAAACTAAACACTTGTACACGTAGGGATAAATATGAAAGAAAAATATATCCTTAAAGTTTGCAAATGGAACTCTTTTTTGTGAAATGTTGGGGGATTAGATCGTCTACATGTGTGTGCGTGTTGGGGTGGGAGTAGACACTTCCATATTCTAAACCCTTGATGAAATTCTAAACAGTGGAAATCATATTGTGCCTGTTTGATATAAAACCTAAAGAATGGAAATACATTTATACTCATTCCACATCACAAAATGTACACTCACACATTCATTATTATATCAGAAAATAAGGTACATAGATTTATATTCTCATGCAGTTCAATTGCTTGCCTCTTCCAGCATTAATAGTCAAAATGCCGCCTAACAAATCATCTGAACTTTCTTTGATCACTCCGATATAGTTATGTAGTCAGCACAGATTTACCCAGAGGCTTCAGCCTCAAAAGAAAGGGGTACATGAATTTTGATTAATTCAGTAACTATACCTCATTGCAGTTGACTGATAACTCTTTCTTCTTTTTTCATTATTTCTTTGGCGATGGTGATGGAGAAGTTGGAGGCTTCAAATCCTCATACCTGCTTGTTGGAAGGAGAAAGAAAAGGGAAAAGAGATTCTTAGTTCCACCATTGTGACAATACATATTTGAAGATTTTCTAATCAAGTTAAATAATTCCTTCATCTGCAACAATTATTATAGCTAATTTGTTCATCTTACTGGAATCTCAAACAAAAATAGGAAAGGAAATAAGTGACTTAAGGTGAAAGCGGCCTAGATTGTGGTGCAGTACTTGGAGACTGACCTGCGCCGTTCGCAGACATGGCAGCTATCTGAGACACTCCATTCTTGGGAGATGTTGACGCGGGTGTGATGGTTGGTGAACTAGGTGATGGTGATGTAGGGGGCTTAAAATCATGGTATCTGATAATATGAGTATGCATAAAGTAAGGGATCAGTTAAAGAAAACTACCAAACTAAAATCTAGAGTATAACAATGTTTGCAAAATTTCTTTCTTTCGTTAATCTTATTTGTTACTTCCTTTCCTTAATCTTCTTTGTCTCTTCCTTTCCTTGATCTTCTTTGTATCTTCCTTCCTTAATCTTCTTTGTTTCTTCCTTTCCTTCAATTAGAATTTTCTTATTTTATCTTAAAAAATCGATTTGTTCGAGTTTTCAAGAAAATTACAATCGACCATAGTGCTTGATAAATTTAAACAAAGCATATTAAAAGGCCATATATATTACAAAAATTATTTTCATAACTTTACATAGATAAAACAATTATTCAAAAAAAATTGGAGGGCCTGTTTTGCAGTTAAAAGTGCAGTGAGGGAGAGAGAGAAAGCAACAACTTACGCAGGGTAAGGTGAAAGGCAAGAATTTATAGCTTGAGGAGGATCCTTCTCAACAACACTGGCAGCTTCAACCTTTGTTACATCACTAGCCTCTGTGAGGGTCGAGGCAATAACAGGCGTCTTTTTGGGACCACTAGGTGTTGGGCATGGAGAACAAGGTGGCTTCAAATCCTCGTAGCTGCAAATATTTGATCAGCAAAGGAATAGACTAATTCTGTACGTCAATAGTCTGAAAACAACATGAAAATAAACTTACGCAGCATAGGGAGACAGAGGCCTTGTCATCGGTATTTCTTCAGCAGGTAACTTAGATTCAGTAGTACTAGCAACACTCTCTGATTTGTCAGCATCAGAACCTGTATCACTAGGTGCTGATGCAGCTTCTACGATATTAACATCTTTAACATCACCAGGTGCCTTCGGGCTTGGCGAAGTAGGTGGTTTCAGATCAGCATAACTGCAGTAAGATTAGTAAGAGTTAACATTACAATAATACGATCTTATTGTATAATAATAAATAATTTACTAGCCATTATCCATGCAGATATATTATTACTTATCAGAAAAAAATGATCTATGCAGATATATCGATCTGTTCGACTTTAACCAAGTGACTTTCCTGTGTATTCTTGAGAACATTTAATGAGTCAGTCTGTTTCATAAAGCCTATCTTAGCTCCATCCTGGAATTCATATTCTAAATGTTATGTGTTTTTATACATACATGTAAACCAGTATCTAAAATCAAAACTCCTTACTGTTTACTGTTTCATAGGTAAAGAAACTAAAAGAATGAATTGTTCTTTATACTTATGCAGTGTCATCCAACTAAGTCAGAGACTCCCAACCCAAGGGGTGGAAAAAATGGCTAAAGCCTTGATGAAATAACATCAAGGTAATATAGCCTATGTAGGTTCCCCACACTTGATGCCAAGCTTAACTCCTCAAGAAAACGAAAATCAGATACACCCATAATGCAATTTTATAAGATTTGTATACTTCAGAATATGAAGTATGAGCTACTTCTGACAGGGAAAATTTGTTAACTACATGCAATGTAAGGAAAGGTGGCTCACGCAGTATATGGAGAGAGTGGCCTTGTTGTAGTTTCTTTCGCTTGGGTCGATTCTATCTCGGTGGAAGCTGAAGGCTCAGGTCCATCTGCAGCATCTGGTTCCTGACATTCCCCAAGAAAAGTTGTAATTGAGGTCTAAAATCGGATAGACCACTAACAGTGGATGCAGAATTCACAACTGTGAAATTTAAATCTACTACCATAAGTAACTCAACTAGCTTATATGTATGGTACTAGTAAACCAATGTCTCATGCATTTCCCACGGCAGGTGGATACATGCATTTCCCACGGCAGGTGGATACATGTGCCGTTATTTTATCAGTGCATAAAATGCAATACAATTTATGAAATTGAAGTATTTAGTCTCAATCTGAATAAATTTGGAGTTTTAGAAGGTATCAAGAATACATTACGTATAACTCACTAATATATAGAGTAGGACAAAACTCACTTCTGCTCTCAACCTGATCCCAACCCTTATTGTTAGTTCTCAGCCCATTTTACTTAAACAACATGAGAAAGTTAAATAGTGATAACCTTCTTTCTTTGCACAGAGTAAATATAATTTGAAGATCTGGATTCATCATCCAATTGTTCCCATATAACTATATAAGTTTATCTCACCTAGTCGTATTCATGACTCAATCAATATAATATGTCTAGGGCTTTTGAGCATGAAGAAACTTCGTAGTATCTTGAACATTGTGGTATTTTACTTCATTTTGTACAATTTTATGTGCCATAGATAGAAGGCATAGCTAAACTGAGACTAAATGGTCTCCTAAAATACGTAATTTAACGTATAGATGTTTCAGCAGTTTAGGCCTCACTGATTCAGCTCTTTCAACCATACAAAAGAGGCATAATATATAATTGGAGTTGGAAATCTTTTGGGAGGAATTCAAGAGAAATACCTTGGGTGGATAGACTTCAACACGTTGAGATGGTATTTTTTCTAGAAGCTTCCCCAAGGGAATCAACGGAGCTGTAGTTTCTGCTATTACTTCCACCACTTTACAATATGAAAGGCTACGGTTTTTGGCCATAAATGCTATGAGTTCAGCCACCTGATATTAATAGACAAAAGTTACTTTTACCTGATGGATATACTTCAAGTCTCTACAGAAAAGTATATAAGATAGAAAAAACTAATGCTCAAACAGAGAACATAAAATTGAGACAAAAATTTACATCCCCATATTCTCATTGAAAAATAATTAGGCATGCTGAATTTGTTCAAATCTTATAACATACTGCTTCGAATCTCCAACTTAACATAAATCAGTTAAACAACTCTGAATATAATATACTTTTTACACACCCACCTTGGGGTTTACCAAAATGAAGAATTATAAAATTACTAATAAAAACCCTAACATTTACTAAATTACCATTTCAGCTGCATAGAACCACCAAGGGAATATACAATACAAAGGCATCAATTGCCGATTGCACAAATACATGATATTTACGAGCCAAAAAATCCCAAAATGAAATAACAATGGTGGTCTTGAAGATAAACTAAATGCCAGTAAATAGTTTACAGGATTATAACCTGCAGGTTTGACACTTGACCGCCAAATAAAGTATCCTCCAGTGAAAGGGTAATATTATGAGTTTCCTTGTAAGAATCAGTAGGCCGCTCCATACCTCCAGGTCTTACTATCTGAAATAGCACTACAAAAATGAGTAGCAGATTATCTAAGTCGAATATCTCTATAGCAAATTCGCATGAACTTACAGTATAAGGAATACCACTGGCAAGGAGTACTTCTTCCGCCTTCCGTTTCCAAATAAGGACTCCCCAGAACAAACTTTAACACCAGATGCTAAGGAAGTCAATAAATGTTACAACTGAATGCAGATAATCAACAGACCAACTCTTTTGTTAACAGCTGAAGCTTTATGGAAGTGTTATAAGTTATTATGCAATTGAAAATTCTTCTAAACTTACTTTAGAATAGCTGCAGGAAATCCAACCTTGTTTGTTCCCAAAGACGTAAGCAAAATGAAGTGGTTGACTTTTGCAGCAGTTGCTGCACAGTTAGAGGAGTACTCAAAATTCTAGCATTTCGATTTTTGAGCTTACAGATAATCAACTTCAAAGGAATGATGATGACATAGGAAAAATTAGAGTGCACAAAAAATAAGGCAGAAAGTCCACCAGCCGAGAGTGCTTCTTCCTTATAAGGAATCTGCAACACCCTCGGGCAACAGATCACAAAGATTCAATTAGTCATTCAACTCTATTGAAGGTATGGGGATTGCAGTGAATAATATAAGGCCAATAAAAAACCAACAACCACTAGGATTCGGTCTGGATTAATAATTACTAAATATCGAAGATAGTGGTACTCAACAATGCATTTTATCCCAAACTAGTTGGGTAGGCTGAAAATGAATACCATATGTAAACGAAAATCAGTTAATAATATGAACTTAATATAATCCTAACTCTAGTTAAATAGATTTCGAACCCTATGTAGAATGAGAGAGTTACATAATCTATAGCTAAAGTGTCCCAAATCACATGAAGTAAATGTTCCATCATGCCTGAGCCATCCCTCCAGATTGCAAGCACAAAATAAAAGTTGTGATTAATAAGCCCATCATGCCTGACAGCCTGAGTCATGTATACTCAAGTGCTATAATATTTTGTTTTCTTCTGTCCATAATTTAAATTCATATACTTTATGGCAAGCGTTCAAAATTCATAATGAACTCCCATGCATACTATAATCTCACACCATGAGCCAAAAAGAGAGAGCATTTATACCAACCAAAGCCTTCTTTACCTGCATCAATAAGGTTTTTAGTGGCCAGATAGTCAATTCGATAAGGTCCAGTAACATCAAATATCTCCTTCTCGCTGGCCCCAATGCAGCATATAACAATCGATGCATTGCCTAATGCAGGTCCAATCTGATCCGGCTTCTCCAAGTCGCACTCCACAATTTCAAGCTTCTTTATAGCTGGGCTAGAGACCAAAAAAATTATGTTATTTTCTATTGCACCACATCTCATAAAATAAGAATCAAGTTCAAACAGGTCTTCATTCACATATCTATCAATTTCTATGGCAGTAAAGTAGGGTGAAAATAATGCTCCCAGAGATATCTTCTCTCACGTTGAGATTCTTCATCAAGTTTCATCTGTTGCACGCTCTGCAGATGTAGAAACCACTTAGTTGGTCAAATATTCCACAAGAAAAGGATTAATCGCTGTCGCCACTTATCAAAATCATACCTTCACAAGAGATTCTGCTCTTTGAACACTCCGGACACCAGCTCGAACTTTGCATCCTAATTTCAAAAGCTCCCTGATGAACATTATGAAACTCAGCAATTTCAAAGAAAGCTGCCTCATTTGGTGATCCTTCCACTTTATATAAGTGAAGAGCAGTAGAACTTAACCTTACAGTTCGTGAACCAACTTTACCAGTAGCTCCAGCAACAAAAACAAGATTTTCATCTTTTGAATCAATGTCTTGCGGAATTGCTTCAACTGTCACTGAGCTAGATCTGGTTGTGCCTACGAAACCCATAGATTTGGATTACATAAAGGAAAAGAGGAGAGAGGAGTAAAACTCTAACAACAAACAAGGAAAGAAATGACAATTCTCTACTTTTTCCCATTATTCTATCAGGTGCATGTTTCATTAGATAGTCAAAATTCTCTTACCCATGCTTTAATGAACCAATGTAAGAAAGAAATCTGTAATATATCTCCAAAGGTGAAGTGGAAGCAAGCTTCGAGCTGATTTCTTTAAATTGACAAGATTAATTTTTTTAAAGAAAAAGAAGCTAGGGCTAAGAGAAATAAGTACTTGCCACAAAGGCGCAAAGGATATTATGTTTATATCTGTGGACACCAAGAAAGAAAAAAAAATTAAAATGCTACACAAAGGCATCTTGGTGAAGATCTAATAATTTTCTCTAGAATAGAGAAGAAAGAACCACCAATATAAATTGTGTTACTCTTCTGACCACATAAACTGTTTTCCTAAATATGATGGACAGAACATTTTCATAGGAATAACATTAGCTTCTCAATTGTCAGTTACATGGTATCTCAAAAAACAGATATTCTAGTCATGAAGCCTAGTGTTTCAATTGAATATGCATGTGAGATAGAGAAGCATGCTATGATAAACATGAAACAACTTACCAACATGGAAACAAATATCATGATGTAATGTGTTGCGAAAGAAGAGTATATGATATGACATGCCAAATGTTGCTAGGCATACATAATCATAGAAACTAGAATTGATTGTAAAATATGGTATATATATAGATTATTTGCTAGATACATTTTGAAATTAGAGTCATATTTTGGGAATGATGGAGTATAATTCATCAACTGAGTGAACAGTCCCAACAAAAGGAAGTAAATTATGCATAAATTTAGCAAATTTCTCAAGCTTAATTTGGTTCGTGGAAAAAACATATTGAAATATGAAACTGCATAGACTTTCACTTTATCATATTTGTGATTTTTTATTTTCAAGAAATTGTAATGCAAATCTTCAATAAGCTACTTAACTGCACTATTTCTATCAAATTGAATACACTTTTAATTTGTCTTATTCTCTACCCAAAAAAAAGAGAGGGGATTTTTGAGTTAAATACATATATACAAGCATGGAAAGATACAGCATTGTAATAGTACCTGAAGCCTGAGCCTTGTAATTTACAAGTTTAAGCTTTCTGGCATCTGGGTATCTCTTGTTATTGGGTAATTTAATAGAGTGGCCATTTACAAATGGATTATCAATAAAGAAGCCACTTCTGGGAGTGCTGCAGCTTATTGTGGGTGATTGAAGGGAGCGCAGCTCCATCACTGATGATGCTGATCCCAATGGAAATCGAACACACAGAGAAATAGGATAAATTATATAAAGAGAGAGAGAGAGAGAGAGAGAGAGAGAGAGAAAGAGTTTGTTTATATGTTTTGGTTGGTTTCTGTTTTATCAGTTGCAGCACCTCCACCCCTCCATTTAGATAGATGGACCCTCAAAACATATGATTCCCAGGGTGAATGGGCGAAGTGATTTATTTTTATTTTTATTTTTATTATTTTTGGGGATATTTCTTTTTCTTTGTTAATTAGCTTCTTCTCTTTGTCTTATTCTTTTTGTATTTCTATCACCAAACTTTTTATTAGCATTTAATTTCTTTTATGGTATGTTGGGGTTTGAAGAATGGAAAGAAAATAAAGACAAGAAAAATAAAAAATATCATAAGAACATAATTCTAGTTATCTTTGCTTTTGAAATCTAATATCCATAACAATGCTATGGCAGTGTATCATATAGTTAAGAAAGCTCAAGTAAAAAAAAAATATTATTTCATTTTTTTTCTCAAGTTTTTCAAATTCCAAACCTACCTTTTATAGAAAATTGTTCTATATATTTTTCAAATGTTTGATAAGGGAGTAAAAATGTAAAATGGTAATAAATGATTTTTCTTTCTAATATTGAGCCAATGCACATTTAAACTTATTTTTACAATTAAAAAAAAAAAGTCAACTTTCAGATAGAGTATATGTTAATGTTGTAGGGATGCCCAAGTCAAATTTAATTTCACATAAATGAGTTAAATTTGACTTCAATTTTGCCAAAATTCAAGAATTTTTATGATGATAAAATTTGATTCGTCTAGATAGGTTGATTCATTAATATTCTTATAATATTATAATTCATATAAAACTAAATTATGATTATGATCAAGATATAACCATTTATGTGTATGTTCGATTATTCAGCGTTTACAGCGTTTGATATATTTAAAGCATTTTTGTAAGTTCAAAATACTTAAAAATCTTGTTCGTCTAGTAAGAACTTATTTTAAATACAACTTATTTAATTTATAACAAATGCAGCGTTTGAACTTGTAAGGTTACAATGAAATAAAATTAGTATAATACATTTGAAAATCTAAATACTACAAACGATATTGTCGTAAAGGCCGGTAAACCCTATATGATTTGCTAATACTAAGTTAGAGATATAAGAATGCTAACATTAATTACAATTTCTTATAAAATTTTGATTCTTTAAATTCTTTTCAAATTTTATCAAATTATAAAGTCTTCAAGTTTGGGCCTTAGCTCGGACATAATCTCCACAAAAGAACTTCGATTCGCTATCTTAACCAACATAATAATGGGGCTTAAGGGGAATGCCCGTGTTTGGGCCAGATCCGTGAAGGAAATCTCTTTGGGCCAATTTCCTTTTTCACTTTCAGATGTACGGTACCCAAAAATCTGTGGTATTTTTTCTCAATACATCAGAAAACTTTTTCATAATTATATTTGAATTAGATCCTTATTAATTTGAGAAATATTATGTAAATTTAGTTGATTATATAATTATAATTTGAACTTAATAATAATTTTAAAATAATTAATAATTAATCAAAACAATTAAATTCAATTAATTTTTGAGTATTCGCAAATGGATTAAGAAAAAAATAAGACTCTTTTATAAAACAAAAGAAGTATTATACTTCTTCCATTTTAAAATTAGAGTACATTTTTTTTGTACCATGCTAAAATTAGATACATATTTCTAATTTAAAATTATAGAATGACTAAAAGTTTATAACATGTCATTATTTATAATTAAAATAGATTGACTATAGTCATATCGCTACTATTGAATTTTTATGTAGCGTCATGGTATGTTTGAAAAAAATAAAACTCTCCTTAAATGGTGTCATTTTATAAATACATGTTTAATTTTAAGAGTCCTATTATGTATTGCCATAAATTTACACTGAATTACAATTGTAAAGTTTATCAATACATGAATTGATAGAAATTATAATAAGGCCCTAGTTATTACACATCTCTCCAAAAATATTATCACTGATACTTATTCCCGTAACTGACAATCAAAAATTCGACGTAAAACATTTGTAATATATGTCATTACCGTAATTTTAATATGATAGGAATATATTTTAGATTACAATTATTAAAACTTTGATTCATCTAAATTATAGCTCCTTCATTGTTTTAGAGACACACTTTAATATGTTTATTTTTTAAGGATAACTTATGTGACAATAAAAAACTGTAAATTAAAAATATGATGCTACTTTATAATGCTAAAATAAAATGTATTTTTAATTTAAAATAAATTTTAAAAAATACATATTTAATTTTTGAAGGGAGAGAGACTATGCAGCCATGCACGTTCTCTTACTTGGGTGTTTTTTTGTTTCTTTTTGACAAACGCGCCAGCAGTTCCACACAACACGTGTTACACGTGATAAACGTGTTAGCAAACATATTACTACTACTACTACATAATAATAAGGGATTGAATTTGTCCACAAAAATGTGCTGGGACACAAACAATAAATTGGGGAAATGACATATGGCCGAGACTCCATTAAATGTTTGTATAAAATTGATATTAATTTTTTGCAAAAAAAATCGAAATATAGATTTTGCAAATTAATTTGAAAAATTAAAAGGATATTTTTTTCGTAGGAAAAGAGGTGGTTGCATTTTAGTCATACATAAATAATTTTATTTAAATGATGTGTATTTTATTTTTTTTCATAATAATTAAATAGGGAATACAAGTTTTTCAAACAAGTGTCTAATTTGACTTTTTAAATCTAATTTATGACATTATCAAGTTTTAAATTAATATAATTTTAGTAATTTGCTTATGGAAAGGAACAACATCAAATCTATATCTTACATTTCATTTGGTTAGTAATACTAAAATATATCCTCACCATATTTAGAATTAATTTATATGTATAAATTTAGAAATGTTTTTATAACTTTTAAAATTATTTATATATAGGGAATGATCCATAACATATATTTGCTATAGATTAAAAATAGGTATACACCATCTCTATCATTTAATATAAGAGCCAACGGTCGAGATTAATTCACGCTCGCTATTAATAGTGGCGGATTACGGTGAAAATAGTACCGTCGTCCGCTACTAATAGTAGCGGACGTAATTCGTCATCTGCTACTAATAGTAACAGACTTCGCTATTAATAGCAGTAAACATGAATTTTTCAATTTTAATATTGACCGTTGATTTTTATATTAAATGATAGAGGCTACTAACAGTAACAGACTCCACTATTAATAGTAGTGGACGTGAATTTTTCAGTTCTAATATTGACGGTTGATTTTTATATTGAACGGTAGAGATAATGTACGTATATTTTTAATTTATAATAAATACATATTATGACGCATTAAACATATATAATTTCGGAAAAAATATTGGAAAGAGAAATAAAACATAACAATATAAAATCTTTCCATTACAATGGGAGATGAGAATAAAGTTTGATGTTGATCCTTTGTACAAAACGCCAGAAAAATCCCCCAAAACGCAAAGCACATTATTTTAAGCGAAAGCATGGGTTACCTGCCCCGGTCAGCCTCCATATGATATAATGCGCACCGGATCTTTAATTTCCAAACTCTCTACCTGATACTTCATCCCGCTAACTTTAGCCTACCCCATTCCCGCCATGGCAATCTCTCTCCAATTCTCCCGTATCTCTTCCGGCGCCGCCTTCTTCTCGCCGGAACTCAAGGTCTTCCCCTGCCGGGAAACAGTCTCCTCTGTCCGATGCGCCGCAAGAGAGTCGTCGTCCTCGACTGTGGCCGTTGACGCCGACTTCGACACCAAGGATTTCCGGAAGAACTTGACGCGGAGGCCGAATTATAATCGGAAAGGATTTGGACGTAAGGAGGAGACGCTTGAGCAGATTAAAAGAGAGTACGCCAGTAAGTTCTAAGATCAAAATTGAAATTGCAATAATTTTTGTTTGTGATTATTTTGTATTGAGCTGATTTTTATGAGTGCGGTTGTTAATGTAAAATTGAATTAGACTTGTAATGTGTATATTAAATTCTCGTTGTAAGGCTTTGGTTTATGGTAATAGTTAGCATGCTTGTGTTTGTATAACAAATTCAGGTGACATCATAAAGACTCTGAAGGCAAACGGGAATGAATATACATGGGGAGATGTTACTGTAAAACTTGCAGAATCGTATGGTTTTTGCTGGGGCGTTGAGCGTGCTATCCAGATTGCTTATGAAGCAAAAAAACAGTTCCCTGACGAGAATATTTGGATCACGAATGAAATTATTCACAATCCCACTGTTAGTAAGGTACATAAATCTTCGGTTCCATTTTCGTAGCAACTTGTAATTCAGTAGTTAATGGTTATCTTCAGCAACATGATTTTTCTATTCAATGGAGTCTGCTCTTTATTCTGTTCTTTATATTCACCACATGTTCTTTCTGTGTATCTGCTAAGCAGTTTATCATTTAGTCCGAGTTTGTGACAAATATTTGGTGAATACTTTGGCATATCAAGGGCTAGCTATCTTTATTTTGGGTGGGAGTTAATCCTGTGTCTTTTTTTCTTTTTCTTTTTCTTTTTTTCCTTTTTCCTTTTTCCTGGGGGTTAAATAATGGAGCATTTGGATATTTTAGTCATTTGTTTAGCCATACTCGCTGATCTTGTGAAAATCTCTGATTTTTGTACGATGAAGCCGAATGCATTTCGATGATTTCAAATTTTGAATTGCTTCTTTCTTTGTTTTTCTTTTATGACCACAGGTATAACTTATACTAAGATTAAAAGTTAGACCTTGACTCTGGACCATTAGAATCAGTTGACAGCAAGCATGTTATCTTTTAGCAGTTGTTCTATCTTTTATTTTTTAAGATTACACTTTTAACCCATTCTCTTAGTGATTAGTAAAACTTGGTATTGTTATTCCAGCAATTTGAGAATATGAAAATTAAGGATATCCCAATCGAGGACGGAAAGAAACAATTCGACGTCATTGATAAGGGTGATGTTGTGATGCTACCTGCTTTCGGAGCTGCAGTTGATGAGATGGTGGTTTTGAGTGACAAAAATGTTCAAATAGTTGACACGACATGCCCATGGGTATCTAAGGTATTATTTTCAGAGTCTAACCTGTGTTCTTATTCACTTTTCCTGCAATTCATTAGATTCGTGTCTTGCATCCCTTTCGATGAAATACTTATAATGTCCTATAAAGGTATGGAATACTGTTGAAAAGCACAAGAAGGGAGAGTATACTTCGATCATCCATGGTAAATATTCTCACGAGGAGACTGTAGCGACCGCATCTTTTGCAGGAAAGTATATCATCGTTAAGAACATGGCAGAGGTATGTTAATGTGTCTGCCTTTTGTTCTCTCAATATTTGGAACGTGTGGAGATAGTTATAAAATGTGTTGAAATGGTAATAATTGCACAATTTTGATTTGTGAGTTTCTTTACTTTATTCAGGCAACATATGTGTGTGATTACATTCTTGGGGGTGAACTTGATGGATCTAGCTCAACCAAAGAGGCATTTTTGGAGGTGGGGTTTATGTAGCCTATTTGACCTTAATTTTAAGTGATTTTTCGACAATATTCTAATCTTATGGTATTTGTATCGCCCATAGAAATTCAAAAATGCAGTTTCCGAGGGTTTTGATCCTGACAGTGACCTGGTAAAAGTGGGAATTGCAAATCAAACTACAATGCTGAAGGGAGAAACGGAGGAGATTGGTATGTTGATGTTCCACTTATAATTTTGTTTTTTGCTTTAGTGTATCCAAGTTTATGTCATTTGTCTGCAATGCAGCTTGTAATTTCTATCATATTTTCATATTATCAGGGAAATTAGCAGAGCGTACAATGATGCAGAAGCATGGAGTAGAAAATATTAACAACCACTTCATAAGTTTCAACACAATCTGTGATGCTACTCAAGTAAATTTTCCCTTTTACCTATGATTTCTGTTGTTCTGACTTCTGATACTAATTTTGGCATTGAATGATATATCATATAGCCCGTCAACTGCCATACTTGACCGGCTTAGTTGTTTCTTTCATACTGTATTTACACTTTTATCTATCAATGTGGTGATATTAAAAGGACACTTTTGAACAACAAGTTGCAGCATAGAGAGACACAAGGCAACAGAATAGTAAATAAAAAGGAATAAAGGATAATATAAATAGGAAAGAATATAAAAGGCAAACTTTGAACTACAAGACCGAAAATATACTATCTGATGTTCAGAATTGGGTTTATTGTATGTTGCTGTTTCTCAAGATTTCATCATGTTTATTCGTTGTTAATAATTGTACTCCTTTTTAACTGGTTAAGTTAATTTGTTGCCTGTCTATTGAAATGAATATTAAGTGACTAAACCAGGTTCTTAACCATAAATCTGTGTAAAATAAACGCATCAATGGTGGATCTTCAAATAGGAGGGGCACCAAACATGATTTAGACCAAACAAAACCCTCTTAACTTCATGCAGGATCTAGTTATGCTCATAAATCATGTAAAATATTCCACTCTTGTAATCTTTTCTGTGGGAGCCAATTTGATCAAATTTTCTGCATAAGAGCCACCTTAGTTACCTTTCATCAGCAGTGTATGCAGGCATAAGATACTGAAAGGAAAATTTTCCTTGAGCTTACTACTAGCAATTCATAGCTGACTTCTGTGCTCACTTCTGATTTTCTTTAGGAGCGACAAGATGCTATGTATAAACTGGTGGAAGATAAACTGGATCTTATGCTAGTAGTTGGTGGGTGGAACTCGAGCAACACTTCTCACCTACAAGAGATTGCAGAGGACAGAGGAATACCATCATACTGGGTTGACAGTGAGCTAAGAATAGGTCCTGGAAACAGAATAAGTTACAAGTTAATGGTAAGTCTGCAAATAATTCCTATTTTTAAATTGATTCCCATTTTTCCACTCTGTAGTTCATCCACTTATGTTGAAACCGTCATAACAGCATGGTGAGCTGGTTGAGAAAGAAAACTGGTTACCAGAGGGTCCTATCACAATAGGTGTAACTTCTGGTGCAAGTACCCCAGACAAGGTAATTCAATCTGTTGCAATAAATGTATTTTTAGATTTGTTGTAATTGCTTATATAACTCCCTCAGTCACATATTAGACATCGTAGTTCTTATGGATGTGTTTGGCACGAATTTTAATACATGTCAACAACATAGTTCATTTTAATATTCCCTTCAACAAAAAAATCCCATTTGTCAATTTTTTTGTTCCACAAGAGATCTACTTTTTAGTGATATTAGTATGAAATGCAACGATGTATTCAAATTTGTCATCTTATCATACCACACTATTACGCTAACAACTTGTTATTTTAATATGGGTCATAGAACAAATATATATCCTTAATATTCGCTAATTTTGCTAATGTGACTCTTTTTGTGGAACGACGGGAGTAATTTTCTTGAATTGATTGTTTCAAAATGGACTTGAGCAGGTTGTGGAAGATGTCCTTGTCAAGGTCTTTGCCATCAAAAGTGAAGAATCCCTGCAATTAGCATAAACTACTCCGCACAAAAGTATGAGAGCGTAGCTGTGGCTTAATTATATGGCGGATACTTATGAAGGGATGTACTCCCCTTGAACCACACTATGTAACAATGTAGCATATGAAAAAATATATATATGTGTGTGTGTTTATTGTTGTATGTTAGAAGCTACCCCAACTTAGTGAGCGTACACCAATTTGATTCTGAGCTTAGAACACATTGAGCTTTTCAGCATCTGTTTGTTTTGGCTAGCTTCAATAAAGATAGGATCACTTAGAAGTGTGGATATTATCCCAAATATCTTTTTATCTTGGCATTATTGTAACATGTTTTGTGATTTAGTGAAGTCCTTATTGTTGATAGAAGAATAGAGTGGGAGCTATGCTTATAATTACATATAGATATCATCACACTCAATTGAAAAGGAAATTAAAATTTTTAAAAAAAATGTTAAAAAATAAACATTGAGAAAGGAGATCAGATTTCTTGTGAAGTTATATGCTTCGTGTGGCATATTATGATGTAAAAGGAGAGAGATGATAATACTTGATTAAATAAGATGGAAAAGTGGAGAAATGAAATGAGGATAATGAACTGCATTTCGCTCTCACCATGAAAAAAAATAAAGAAAGCTAATCACATTACAAGATGTGAATACTATTAATAATTAAGGGACTGATATTTAGTAAGTAAAAATAGTAGTAGTACTTTCCATTTTATTTTATTTTATATTTTGAAAAAATAACAATTTTCTATTAATATACCTTGAATAATCATAGGCATCAATATCTATATATCTATATAAATAAATATATAATAAAGCAAAACTAAGTTTTTTTGTCCTTAGTCTTTAGTACGAGACTAAAATTTAATTACACCAAAAACACTTTCTAAAGTTTCCCTAAATTTCTTTATTTATTGTAAAACAATCCAAATCACTACTGATAAAATCCAAACTTATTAGGACTCTTTCATACATGTTCCATGAAGATTTTGGATAATTCTTAATTTCCTGTAATTATCTTTCAACCCTAACAAAAAGAAATGATAATTAATATTAAAAAGCGTAATATATATTACAAAATATATTAATGATTAAACTTTAATTACGAATTTTATTTCAGGTAGGAGACCTTTAGTTAATTAATGTTAAAAAAGTTCTCCCTTATTTATAGTTATTAAAATTTTTTAGTTAACATTAAAAATAAAAAACGGTAACTTATCATTTTACAACAATAATATGTTGTATAGAATTCCTTAAGCACCAAGTTTATACTTTTAGATTCGACTCATTTTTTAACTCTAAATAACTATATATAAATTTGAAAGATTTAAAATAAAAACTAATTATTAAATTTAAAAACTATACAAACTGAATACAAATTAAAAATAACAAAAAAGAAAGAAAGAAAAGAAGCACATTATTAACACAAAATTGCGAGTCTTTGATAATTGTTTGTTTTGAACAAAATTTGTAGTCATTCTAATAGTAATAGCAAGTTAAATTAAAATTCAAAAAATTATTTTATAATCATCATATAAAATAAATATAGAAATAAAAATAAAAAAAACAATTTATATAAAAAAGAAACCCTTGCTTCGCGCGGGCATTTATTTAGTTAATCTTAATTCTTAATTTTTAAGAAAGTGAATCTCCCAAGTCCCGTCCCATTCAAAGTTTGGTTTGTATGATTTTATTTTGCATGGCAAATGGCATCAAGTTATATCATCGCAACACTCCATAGTCCATACCATACCATACCAATTAAAGTATGGATTAGGTACTCTTATACGGAACTTATGCTACCCAAAAAAACTATAAAGTGAATCAATCTCTTCTATTGTTTCTTCTTTTCTCATTGTGCCCAACTACAGCTAAACATGTTGAGGAAAAGACAACTTCTTTTTATTTGAGTATTTTAAGTTAATCTTTGGTTTCTATTTCATATGTAACCAGGCTGGCTACCTAGATTTCTATGTTGTATGGGACCATAAATCTGGTTTGCAAACTGAAGAAATATAAGTGTTTAACCATTCTAGTCTAGGTGATCTTGAATTTTGAGTCATGAATTAAATTTTTTTTTCGTTATTGTTGAACAGAATTTAACGTTTTTGCCTTCTGACAAGAATGTATCCCAAGACCTACTCGTGCACCCAGGTTTAGAGTAGTTTTTTTACCATTGAGCCATGAGGGGCTTGGTGAGTCGTGAGTTTGTAAACTATAGAGTGTTTGTTTTTCTTAATTATTTTTTTTTTTCTTTTTAATATCAACAACCTAAATCATAAAAGATGCTTAAATTGAAAAAAAAAAGAAACTTAATCTTCCAGTTCTTAATTTGTTTGTCATTGTTGAACTTCGTATTTTTTAGGTGATAAACATACACTTCTACGTATTGATGGACCGCCAACTTTTCTTCTTATATTCTTTCATTTTTTTTGTCATAATGACTAGCAAATTGCTATTGTGTTTATTATCCCAGCGGTTAGAGGATATGGAAGTTAAGTATATCCCCGTTGCGGATAGTAAGAAGCAATTTGATGTTGTTGATAAGGGTGATGTTGTGATTCTGCCTGCTCATGGTGATGGAGCTGCTGTAGATGAAATGTTGGTTTTAAGTGACAAAAATGTACACTACATGCCCTTGGGTGTCTTAAGGTATTATTTCGTCCAGACACTGACATACTGTTAAGCAGATCTTCTTGTCTTTGCTCTTTTAATTTGATAGTGCTTTCCCTTCTCCTGAGAGTACATCTTTAAAATTTTCTGTAAGGTTTGGAATACTGTTGAAAAGCACAAGAAGGGAGAGTATACTTCAATCATCCATGCTAAATATTCTCACGAGGAGACTCTAGCTACTGCATCTTTTGCAGGAAAATATATCATTGTGAAGAACATGGCAGAGGTATGTTAATGTATATAATCCTTACTTCTTTCATACTTGCATTATTTTTTCATTCTTGCTAATTTGCAATGATATATTGAAAAATAGTTACTCCCTTGCCAAGCGATGACAAGTATGGACTTATCTTCCTTTTAAGGGCTTTGACATTGGCGTCCGGCGACTGATAAGGAGAAAGGCTCCGACCCTGCCAACCAAGTCAAAATAAAAAAGACAGAAGAGAACGAAAGGCGAAGATAACTTCGTATTTTGATAGAATTTTTCGTTTTATGAATTTTTTTGGTTGAACCAGGCAACCTATGTGTGCGACTACATTCTTGAAGGAGAGCTTGATGGATCTAGCTCAACATATGTGTGCGACTAAAAGAATATTGTATAACTTCACATACTGTTATATGATATGATGATCACTGCAAATGCTAACAAGTGTTTATAGGTATAAATGTTTTTATGTATGGTTTTATACAACAAATTGTGTATATACAACTGCAATAACAGATAAACAACCACCCTAAAATGCAGAACCTTACTCGGAAATCCATATAACCTAAACAAATGAATTTGACAACTCTACAAATGTGTCAAGATTTTTGCTCATAAATCAACTTGATGTTGACCGAACGAACTGGAAAGATATCTATGTTGGCCTGTGCAACATACCACTTGGCTGCTCACTTGAACTCTATCTTGCTGCCTCTGATGCTCATCACTGGTTGATAAAATCAATTAAAATGGAATTCTGGTTATAAATTCAGCTCGGGATCACCAGCCTTCTCCAACAGCAAGTGCAAACTTGTTCCCTTCTATGGTAACCGGCCAAATGCTATATGATTTGCTTAGATTTAGATGATACAACTATCTCCGGGACTTGATCAAGTAAGTGATTCATTGCCTCTGGAAATTCAACCTTGGCTCGGTTGGTCTTGCCTCCAATAACCACCGATGTTCCATCTTGTAAAGCCCATATCTTTCATTTGACCGGAGAGGAACAGAGAAAATTTGTGATGAACACATAAAAGAGATAAAGACGTACACTTGAGCAAGTGCATTTATATACGAGATCCAACTTTGAAGGCCTCTTTGCCATCAACTCTAATAACAACAAAGGCTTACTCAACTGAAACAATAGCTAACGATGTTCTGAACTTTGACAACGAATCAGTATGATATGTCTACTTTTGAAGTATAGATTACATAACAGACAAACTACGAAGAAAGAAATTTTTTACCTGTGCATGAGATAAAAAACTGATGCAAGTTGTGAGCATTAGAGCACCAAATCCAGCATAAACAATTGGTACCCCTGGGTCAGTCTGGCATAAAATTAAATCTCATCAGATGAAGAAAACAAGGGGAATAAAAGCTTATGCCCAAAATAGAAAATTAAAATAACTATTGTATTTGTTTCAATGAACTTATCATGTCATCATCACCTTCAAGTTCAGGCCACTACTACCAATTGCATCTACTACAACAATTTTTGACCCATCAATCTCAATTGGAAGCTTAGAATTGGGACGTCGGATTCCTGCAAATTTCCCTTCTTGATCATAAAGGACAACTGACTGAAGATCACGAGCAAGCATTGATCTGATTTTCAACAGAAAAAATTGGGAAATATAAAAAGAATTAGGAAAAATAATTGAAAGGAAAACTCTGAGACATGTTGGCTTCTCATAATACCCAATTATTGGCTTGTTTACACTCAACAAGGCTTCTCAATTTCAGCAAAATAGTTTTAAATTCTACTAGAGGCTAAAAAATAAACCAAAATTAAATTAAACAACAGTCGAAGTGAAGGCTCAAATCACCGAATCAAATATTTTTGCCTACAACTTGTCCAAATTTGGGTTTGTTATGTAGTCCTTTCAGCTTTTGAATAAGAAGGAAACCCTAAACTTAAAAGAAAAAGTGGAATAAATAAAGAGAAAAAGAACCCTAAGACTATGAACAACATTTCTCAAGAGAGAAGCACAGGTGGAAAGAGATTCAAGGTCATCCAGATTTCTGTAATTTAATCTTTGGTAGTTCTCCAAAGGGAAAATGCAAATGAGTGAGTATAAACTTTCCACAATCATTTGAAACATTTTCATATTATAATGACATAGTTATTAAGTATACTTACATTCCCTTAACATTTGGAGAATCAGCATTTCCAACAGGTAGGAAGGTCCCATAGAGCTTCTTGTCTCCATTGATTTGTAAAGGTGCCATAGCCAAATTGAAAGGTCCCTCGTCATCCTTGAGTACTTGTAGTGCAGAAATACTCCAATCTGTCTGATATATAGTGATCCCACCATACCTTAAGGGATCATTCACACTGATTGTTTTCCTCAGTACCTCCTTACCATCAAGATCGTACAGTGAAAGATCAGTTCGAAACTGAGAGACCTGCAACATGAATGAGAGAAGAAATAATTAAAAAATAAACCTTGTAGCTGCAATAAGCAAAAAAGAGTGACAGGAACATGTCACCACAACGTCCCTTTCAAAGGTTGCCTACCTCGCCACTATCATAATATTCCATATAGAATCTGTTGACATGAACCTCAGTACTGAAAGCATCGGAGGGCGTAGATAGAAATCCAACTGGTTCCAGTACATCTCCCATCACAAAGTTCAAACCCTGTGGAACTGTTACAGAACCTCTAAAGCTCCCTGCTGCACTGAGAGTTCCTCCGGCCATTATCAGCAGTAATGCTAAATGCACTCCAATTGGAGCAAACCTTCCAGCCAGGCCCTTGAAAGCATATAGAGATGGCCCTTTTAAGAATACCTACATATACAGAAAGTGAAAGTGATAGACTGTAGCTTCAGTAATAATCTCTAAAGCAAGTAATATTTGTCTAGCTAGCAAACCGCATACTGGAAGTAACCAAACCCCATATGGAAATCGACATTGTTAATATTTTCCACATTTGTATAATTCATAGCTTATTTAACTTGGAACTTTAACATGAAGTTTCTTTCAAAATTACATGTGTTAAATGATCCTTTATCAAATCCTTTCCACTTACTGTCCATGTCATCTTGTACTAAACAAGTCGATTACATTAAGCACTAGAAATTTGCTCTCAGATACATTCATGAAGTGTTGTAAATTGAGTCTACCACATGAAAGAAGGAAAACTATTAGGCTTGGAATCAAGTCAATCGTGCAAGTGAGTAAACCATTATACCTCATATCCAGCTCCTGTCAATATGACACCTAAATCCTGAACTGATGCATTGGGCAGAGTATCTGAAAATTCCTGCTTCCGAATCACCTCAGGTGAGTGTACGAAAGACCATCTGCAAGGGAGGGATAATTACCTCTTAACTAAAAGCAAATCCAATTCATCCAGTTGAAAATTTCTAGGAATAAGCCAGACCTTCTTGCTACCTTGACGATGGGGATTTGTGTCGTATATGTGCATGCCATAAGAGATGCTCCTAGTAGGGCCAATGTTCCAAGGAAAACTGGAGATGTGAACATGTGGTCAAAGCCAAGGGTGAGAACCCATCTCCACGTCAAGAATCCAAAGACAGGATTCTCTTCAGGATATTTTTGAAAATAATAACCTGGAGCCTCGCCCTGATCAATGACGGTTCCTGCAGAGCCATACAATGCAGACAAGGCTGATTTCAGATTCAAACTAAAGGAGCTTGGGAAACAACTAACGAGTCCAAACTGAAAATTACAAAAATAATAAACTGATTCACGGTAGCATCAATCTGTGAATTCACAATCTTCAATATTTCGCAATTATGCATCAGTGCAGTGTAGTTTGCACTCAAATAACAGAATTTCAGAAACCCACTCTATAGACTCTGAGTGGGGTGTGATTCTGATTAGTTATAAGCAAGCTACTCAGAAATTTCTTTCTCCTCCTCAATTTCTATGTACTATATCAGAGTATCTCTTAACTGGTACAAAGATTTCTATTTGCATTTCTTGACGGCTTTCAGATACAGACAAACAGGTAAAGCTTCCTGTCCAATACTAGCTTTGAAGGATGAAATGACGAAGCCAAGGAAATCTATTCAGTTAAAATGTACAGTATGCTCTCATGCATGTTTCCTGTGGCTAATGCCCTTCTAAAAATGAATTTTATTCAATCCCAAAAGTGCCATTACCTAATACCATTCAATGTGGGAAAAGCCATGACTAATAACAATAAGGACTGTTCCATGCAAGAGGAAGTGCTGAGGTTTTATACTAGTTTTGCACCTAATCTAATTAACTTCTCTCTCCATTACTAACTAGGTCATCTTCACTTTGTAAATTGTAATGCAACACTCTTAGTTCTCATTATATGACAAATAAGCATAAGAGGTACTTTACTATGTCTCCACAATCCTCATCAACCGAAATAAATCACAACAGTCTCCATGTTGCAAGGATTATTATTATATTCTACTACTATTTTATGAATTAGTACAGTACCATAACAGCTTTACCAATATGCATTCTCTTCCAGCAAGTGAATGAGATTGGAGTGGACTTAGACATTATTTAGATTATAACATAACAATTATATTGTGACAACATTCTAATAAAGCAAGTTCCGGCTATAATCATGCATAGAATTGAAATTGAATTGCTTAGTTAGTGATGTAACTAGACTTATATACATTTCATTTATCTCTAAATATCATTAGAAAAGACCCATTAGAAATATATCACATATATCTTTCAGACACACAAACTGATACATACCTAAGGCCATTAACCCAGCAATGGTGAACATTTCTCCAATAGCCAAAGGCAAATTAGACAAAATAGACAAAACCTTTTTGGGAAACCTCTTCAACAACAAACCCAATCCTCCGGCAGCCGTCTTCATCCGTGGCTTACTCTGAGCTCCACCATTTGAGGCGGCGCTGCCACCCTCCTCCGACAGCAACGGAGCTTTCTCATCAGGACCCACAATTTTAATGGGTATGTTTTTGTTCTTGATAGCATCTTTAGAGGTTTTTGCGAGCTTACAAGTTGTAATTGTAAAAGAGATTCTCTTGTTGCAGAGATCATAATTCCGGAAATTGTAGGGGAAAATAGGAGATTTGATGAGATGGGTTTGGGGATTTGATAGTTTTAGGACCCTGTTTGTGGTGTTGAGAGCAAGAGTCTCCATTGATGGACCAATCTTCCTCCCGCCCCCCTCTCTCTCTTGGAGGAGTGTCAGTTCTGAACCAGAGGTGTAACGACCGTGGTGGTTTGTTTATCCAGAAAGAGATATTTAACAATTCTTTGTATATTTTTTTTAGAGTAAAAAAAAAAGTACTTAGGAGTGTTTTTTAATTAAAGAAAATTATTACTTTCTCTATTTCATAATTAGTGATATAATCCTTAAAACCAATAACTTTAAGAATAACTTATTGTACCCTTGACATTAACTAAATCTTTTTGTAATAGTGGTATGATATTAGCTATGATATTAAGAAGATAATAGTAAATTACTAAATTAGAAATATCCTAAATATAGTACTATTAAAATAAAACTCTTTAATTTGGAACAAAATAAAAAGAAAAAAATAATAATAATTCGATTTCGAATGGATTATGTAACCAGGTATGTGACTACTATGAGTATGAGTCTGATTTTCCAAAACTTTATACAAAACAAAAGAATATACAACTAATATTTATTTTAGTAAAGGTTCAATTCTCATCCTTATATTGATTTATTTATTATTTTTTTATAAGCCCTGATATATATTACGAAAATTTTATAGAATTAACATTTATCAATTCATGAGATTAAGTAAGATTATAAATTGACCCATCAAATTACATATCTGATTAAAATAGTTAATATTAATAGTTATTTACATAACTGACAACAAAACAATCATTGTATAAAGTCGCAAAATATATCATTTTTTATTTTCTATTTCTATTTATGTGAAATTTGTTTGCTCTCTTGTTTTCTTTTTTATATGAGATTTTATGAAAATTTATGATATGTATTCAAAACATTACTCCTAAAATAACAAATTAAGAGTATGTACTTTTCATCACAAATTAAGAGTCCTATAGTGTGTTAAAAAAATACATAAAGGAAGGATCATTTTAGAAAATAAGGAATCAAAAATCTCATAAAATAACAAGAAATATGGGTAAAAATGTAAATGGAAGGGTATTTGTTTTTGTCAGTTAGGAAGTCAAAGTCTCCACTATGCTCTTCACACGAGTGGACAAGCTTTTAAGCACAAGTAATATCTAGAGGTGGCCTTAAAGAGTGAAGCAAAATCTTAGAGGATACACTGTCGCCCTTGTACCATACCTCACTAAAAAAAAATGGCAGTTTCATTTGACCTTGTACACACATTAGCTTTGTTATAGATATTTATACCTAATATTTTTTTACATCTTCAATATTAAATTCCAATACTAAAATTTGTTATAAAATCATTTTATCAAACAAAAATAATTAATTATATATGTCTGACAAACCTCAGGTAGAAAACTCAAATGATACTCTCATCTTTGGTTTCGGACACAGAGGGTAGAGTTAATTTAGCAACAAAACCCACTTGACCACTTGAAAGAAGTAATGGAAGAATGACAGTATCACTAGGCTACCAAAATGGCTAAAATGCAGAGCAGCATTGGTCACTCTTTTTTCTTTTTATGTTGGAAAAGGATTGCCAAGTTGATAACTCACTAAGAGGCTTTGGGATTGGCCTAAAAAATCTCAGCTTCTCTAAGATTGGCCTGCCAGCATCAAACTAATAACTCCATTAACAGGTTATAAAACACTGCAAAATAAAAGGTATCAGGGTTAATTAACCTTCCAGCATCAAGACACTCATCAATGGAGGAATAGTATATGATCATTCTGTTTTCAATGAGGTAAAGTGGATGATAGACTCATTCTGAATTAGGGAAAAGAAAAAGGTAAGAAATCCTTTTATGATGCGGCGCTCCCATCAACTCATGACTACTTTTATCACAAACTAATTGGTGCAGGCTAATTTTCTGAGAGCCGCAACGCCTGAAGCAACTTTCCTCATCTATCCTGGCTTGGAACAGGCTATACTTAATGAAAGGCACTCTATCTTCTGCACTACCAGTTCAAAATGCCTGAATCAATCATCTATCCTGGCTTGGGACAGGCTATACAAGAAAGAATAGTCGGTCACATCACAAAAAGGAAGAACAAAATAAATTTTAAAAAAAAAAATAGAGGCAGGGATGCTCAAGATATCAATTACTTCATTACATGCAGAAAAAGGAAGTGAGACTCGTCTTTTGCTGTTGATCTTCACTGGAAGTTGGTAAATGCATTTCTATGGCATTGCAACTGTTAAAATCATGACAAGTCCTCCAGGAGGAAATGGAGAATGAGATAGAATAGTCAAATGGAATTTGCTCAAAATGTTTCAATGTTCTACTGTCGACGATAATCATCCAAGTAGAATCAGGAAGGCCCATGCAGATCAAAAACTCCTGGTTCTGCGGGCAACCAAGAAACATACAGCATGACTTGGTGGTTCTTCCTATGTAACCTACACAATATCACTTGTTTGTGTTTGTGCTTGTGTTTTTGTTATTATTTTTCCAAATGCCTGAAAACCCGTACACCATGTCCAATTACAATCTCTCAAAGATGCATTGTCCAAGTGCTAATCCCCTGGCAAAGCAGAACTTGCTAAAATAATATATCCTTAACCAAAGCAGTTGGAAACAAAAACATAATAAGCAAATGTCATAAGTACAACTACAAGCTTACCCTATCTACGACGAGTTTAGGTCCCTGCTAGCGCACAAGTATCAAATAAACACACTCAGGTTAGACAATAGTTTATCTTTCTCATGTTACTGAATCCTTGTACAAGTCAAACTATTTCAGTTTATCTTTCTCATGTTACTGAATCCTCGTACAACTCAAATTATTTCAATGTACTCACTTTGTGTATTAGAACTTAAAAGAAAGCAAAGAATGTCACACTGAACAAGCATACAGGGAACTGGTACCGATCCTTTATTAGACTTATATGGCACCATACAACCTGATAGAAACATCTAACGTACTGATTACATGATTATTCAATGCTATAAAGCTACATTGAGACACCAAGGTAGGTAGATAATCTACAAGCTACTAGATGCGAAAAAGGATACATTGCAGGTTCAGATGCAAACGACCTAAAGAATTAAAGCTCTAAAAGCACGGGAAAAGATATCTCGTGCACCAGTTTCCGGACCACGAGTAGAGGTCTATCAAGCTAACATATACATATGCATACCTAACAATCCTAGAAGTCCATCAGCAATCAACTTCAGGAATAGGACACTGAGAATGAAATTAGACGAAGGATCATTAGGAGGCCAAGAAACAAGAAACAAATCTTCAAAGCAGATTTCGTACCCTGTCCTTGATTTGAATGTTGATAAAAACCATGAGCATAACCCCCATGAAATGAACTAGAAAATAGATAGGGGACTCCAGTAGTAGCTCCATAGACAGTAGCATCATGAAATCCATGCACTTGGAGGTTAAAGAAGGATGGGATGGCACCAAAAAGAGCAGACAATGTTAAGTTGCCAAACCTCGAAGATGCCATAGGCATAAATCCCCCCATGGCATTAAACTCTTCTTGTCGGAAATAGTTTATATCCGGAGCAGGAGCCGTTTCGGGTCTCTGCCCCGCAGGGCGATTGGGGATATCATCATCTCCAGGTACCGATCGCGATCTAAGGTCCGAACTTGTTTTTCCCCGTCCATAAATAGGAACCAATTTCTCCTCTTGTATGATGGCCTTACAGACTGGGCATGCGTGGGAATACGAATGAATATGCAGCCACCGATAAAGACAGGGCCAACAGTAAAGGTGACCACAGAGAGTTACAACTGGATCTTGAGATAATTCAAAGCATATATTGCATTCAAAAACACCAGTTTCCATGCTAATATCCCTTGAGCAAGAGGTGTCAGTTAATTCCTTAAAAGCACGGTCTATATCCATACACTCAAAAATTCCAAATTCCTGCTTAACCATAAAAAACACAAATCAACACCTTTTTCTTAAAAAGTTCAATCGCATATATCACATGATGGGATCTCAAGCTACTTATAACGCCAATCTAATTTACAAATTACAAATAAACACACACACACACACACACACTCACACACATACAGAGAGGGAGAGAACTAGACTAACAATAGCCCAGCTTAATCAAACTCATGTAAATCAATAAACTGAATAACTACCCACAAAAGAAAATCCCTAGAACTTCATTATAACAAAACTATAATAATGTTTAAAAAAATATATAAACCAAAGACTAAACCTTGCTGAGAAGATGCAGCAAGAGAATACCAAAAAATCTGAATCTTTTATCTTCAGGTTCCTATATATGTCACACAGTATGGGATCTCAAACACTACATATAAGTAGAAAAAACATAAATAAATGAATATATAAAGAAAGAAAGAAACAGAAAGAGATAAACTATATCAATAGCATAGCTTAATCAAACAAATAAATATGGATTTTGAAAAGCTCTAGAAATTCATAATAATAGCATAAATTTAATGAAAAATTACAAAATCAAAACATTAAAGATTTATTTCATCAACCCAGGTTCCTAATCTAAAAAATATAAGCACCCATTAAATTGTATGAGATTAATATATCATATTCTGTAATATAGCCAACTTTCATAGATTTGTCTTCAGTTTCTCATTCTCAGCAACACCACATGCCTAACCGTAATAGAAATTAGATAAACAGAACTAAACCAGATTGAACAAAAACATACCAGCAAAATTGGGAGTCTAATAAAGACCAGAGATTTGTGCGAAACAGATCTAAATTAAGCAAGGCATAAACATACCCACAAACAGATTATATGTTTTGTGTATATGTGTGTATATGTGTGTATATATGTATATGTGTGTGGTTAAAGAGAGAGAACATGAAGGAGGAGAGAGAAAGGTAGTGACCTGTGAAAGAAATGGTTAGAGGGCACGTTCGATGAATCGTTGAGGGAATCAGCGGAAATTAGTTTTGGTTAGAAAGAAAGAAAGAAAGAAAGAGAAGATTTAGAATTTTTTTTTACTTTCGTTTTAACGCTAAGAAAACACTTGTCGGTTGTTCGATTCCGTTCAAGAAGGGTAGAAAGATAAGCACACTAATATTAGTATTAGTATTACCCAAGGCCGTTTGATCCACCGACATGATTCATTTGTATTGGTATAGAGATCCCAAAAACTCAGCGCCAGTTAACCTATTTATTTTTAACAACATTTTTTATTCAATAAAAATCAGGTTATGAAGAATGGTCCAATAAAAAGAAAAGTGATATATTCATGTTATAATTTTCATTACGAATAGATATATATTTTTACATATTATTTATATTTAATCTATTTTATTCGCGTTACTACGTGTGTCTGGTTAAAAAAAATAGTGAGACGTGAAAAATTAGATGATATATGAAAGAACATTATAGTGAGGAAGAGAAAAAAGAGAATGAAACTCAAGAAGTTAAGTTAAGTACTCAAATAAATATAAAAAAAAAAATTATGACCGACAAATTGGGAGGGATAAATAACAATTTGCTATATCTAAGTATATTCCAAAAGAATGCAAGGGTAACTACAGCACAAGTGGTAATCTATGCAACTTGTTGACAGTTGAGATTTGGGTTATATCTTACTGACCTATCAATTTTAGCTTCTAGTGCCATTTTTTCTCCCCAAACATTTGTAGTATATAAATTATCGTTGTTGTTACTTATTTTCTTTACTGATTAATTAAATAATAGAAGATCACACACCAACACTCTTCACAGCCACTACCAACCATAACACAACCCCACCTACTCTCCCTTCAAAACTCCTATCTTTCCTGTTATCACCCTTGGCGTGAGGAGAATGAAAATCTGTGCTTTTTCAAACATGTCTAATGGGTTACTTGAATGGCCGTTTTGGGTGAGGATATTTTTCTAAAAAATTTTAACAAGTGCCAAAAAAACATTTATATATTAAACTTTTAACTGCAATTATGACATATAATAATAGTCAAACTCGAATTATAAACTCCTACTTGAACTTGAATAATATGAATAAATTAAAATTAGATTTTAAAGAAAATTTATTCTAAAACTACATTATCCCTACAACAAAATCGTGTGATCAAAAATAACCCAATTATAATATATAGTAAATATATTTTTAACTCACACTGTAAACTTAAAACTGGTGTTTATGCCTTATTTAAGTATATGACGTATGAAAAGAATACTTTTTAAGCCTCTCATAAGCAGGGCCGGTCCTGGGTATTTTAAGGCCCAGGGCGAAATATCTCCGAGTGTGCCCACTGACGAATTTAAGAAATTTAGTGGGGGTTCGGGGGCGTTGCCCCCGAGAAATTTTTTTAAAATACTTTTTGTTTTTTTGTATTTTTTTTTAGTTTGACGCGGGTTCGTAGCGTGTTGAAATGAAACACTTGTTTTAATATAAAGGTTTGACAAAAAAAAATTCACAATATAATTAAAACAATGTTTCATATCAACAATTCTAAAAGTGTTTTTGATAAAAAAATAAATTAAAAAAATTATTAAAAATGTCATAACAACAATTATATTGACATGTTATTAAAATAAATATAAAATTATCGCTAAATATATATTTATTTTACCAATATAATTATCATTTTAACATTATTAATTATAACATTACATCCTCCTCTTACAAAAGCAATTTCGTTTAAATTTTTTTCTTAATTATATATTTACAAATTCTTTTTGGACTGTTAGTAAAAAAAATGGAAAGAAAAATGCACCAAGAAAGACTTGAACTCAGGTCTACTGCTTTAATATAGTAATGTTCTACCATTGGACCACTAGTGCTTGAGTATAAAAAACACTAAATTACATATATATACATAACCTTATAATTAATTTTTGGGCCCCCTTCAATTTTGGGCCCTGGGCGGGCGCCCAGCTCACCCTGGCCCAGGGCCGGCCCTGCTCATAAGCAACCTTGAGGACACAATGTCATTCTAGCATCTAAAGAAACCTTCATTTTTAATTTTTTTTTTGGAGGGAGTTTCATAAATGGTAGCAATTAAAGTACAAAAATGAGCCTAGAAAACTAGCACAACTACCAGCCAACTCTTCCGTTTTTACAGCATCCATGAGGTTGAACAAAGCTACGAGCTCAAGTTTTGTCTAAAATTGAAGAAGGAATAATTCCAAGTGCCTCGTCACAATCAAAGTATAAAGGGACATTTTCCCCACGGTTCGTATCACCACTGTTGGCTCGTACAATTGCATACATATGAATCTGACAGCAAATTGTTAGATACATTCTTCCCCACTTGGCTCCTCTTCACACTTCAGGTCTCAAATGGAATAATGATTATACATACCCTATTGATATCCAGCTGTCGGTTTTCCACCCAATCCTGTAAAAATTATAAATAGATTAAAAAAGAAAAAGAAAAACAAGACTTGACCCACCAGTTGCATGTGAAGGGATTTGATCAAATATAGTCATCCCCATCAGCACGTAAATATATAAAATCGAGTTTGACACGCAGTGTGATTGAATTACATATTTGGTGAGGAAAAAATTAGAGTGAAAAAAAAATTAATAGGTAAAGTATTTTCCATCAACTTTCTAAATGACTCATGACTAAAAGAATTCCCTTCGTCGTTGGGCACAACGAGGTGGCAATGTAATACTAAAAATTGTTCTATTGCTTTGGCACCTATTTTCAATCTTTACCTTTATGTGGAAGAAAAAATTAGATTCCCTGGATTTTTCCTTTTTGTTTTTTGGCCTCATCCGTAGAGAAATAACGAAAGCAGACAACCTAAAGGAGAACAATTTTACCAGGAGTAATGAATTCAACTTTGGCTTGTTATCAGTTCAATATCAGCTCCGACTTCAGCAATTTTGGTGTCTTTCGATGCCTTCGCTAATTTGGCAATATTGCCAACATCAAAGTCCAATGCTATTCTTTTCACAAGTCCCTCGAGCATCTGTATTGGAAAACATATCAATGACATCATATACTCATAGGTAAACTGACAAATAATACAGCATGTCATATTTTCATATAATATTTCCAAAGTGGCATGCCAATTTTGACTCTAAAAACATTAGCATATACTAGTACCCATGAAAAAAATGTGGCAGAAGCCAAATAAATATTGTAATTTAAGGGAGCAAACATCCGGTCCACCATGTTGGATAATGGCATCAAGTTGCACAGTTTCAGCCGTCGCAACTACAAATAGTATTTCATTCCCATATTTGACTTAGTCTTCCGGAAGGTTTCATTTTCTTTTCATTTTTGCTATGTCAAAAGTTAAAACTTAATAGTCCCCGATGACTATGCAACAAATAATAGAGGTGTAAGGTATGATATGTTTTGATGAGACTAGACTATGGTAAAGTTAGTATTAATTATCATTGATGATTTTGAATGTTACAATTTTGGACCCTTAGGATTACAGATGCCTACCCTTGGTACAAAAATTACCAGTCCTCCATCATCACATGAATACTATGGATGGATTATTAATGTATACTACTTTAACGTTAAATTTTAAATTAGAACAAAAATATTCATATTCACAGTTTTGTAATAAGTATACAAAAATTCTAGTCCTAGTTTTAGGGATATCAGAAACAGAAACCTAATAGTAGCATAACGGTTTGGCTGTGGCCCTACTAACATTGTTTTGGACAGACTAAATTTCAGCTTCAGAAACAAATAGCTGCTCGATCATTGGACATGAGAAAAGAAATTTCTAGATGTATTAAATTGCAATAGAGCATTTTATCAAAACAGATGTCATAAATGAAATCAATACTAGAGCTTGTCAGAAATAATTAAGAAGAAACCACTATGGCCAAAGTTTAATATAAGTGATTTAAGTATAAATTAATTAAGAAGAAACCACTATGGCCCAAGTTTAATATAAGTGATTTAAGTTTACCAGTGACCCAATGGCAACTAAAGCTCGGAATTTCGAATCAACTTCCAGATTTTCCTCTTCCGCAATCTATACAGAAACAAAAATCATCATGAGGGATATCTCAAACGTTCAACGAACACTATTAATATGACAACTTATCATCCAAAATAGAGAAAGGGATCTCTTTTTCGGTTCCTAATTTATCATTTCCTTCTGTGTGCACGTGGGTTTTTTTTTTGGTGTGGTGGGGGGTTTGGTTTTTTATTTTTTATATTTTTTGGTGGGGTGAGGGGAGGGGAGGGGGAAGGAAAGATACCTCTAAAGCGGCTGAAAGAACTTGAGATTGGCCTTCTTCATCCTTCTTTTCAATCAATAGAACAGCATAGCTGAAGAGCACCAAAACAGAAAGGGAAAAAGTTGAAAATTAAAGAAGAAGAGGCTACAAGTGACTGAAATGAGTCAAATGACAAACTACAAAAGCTAACCTCAATAGAACCTAATATTTCTGAATATTTATTATTCAACCAAGAAGTTCACAATATGTTCAAGTATACACTTCTAGTTGCCTTTATCATAGATTCATAGTTACATTCTAACCGATGAGAGTAAATATCTAAGTCAAGTAGAAGCCCAAACCCCATCCTAATCACTTATAATCTCTGCCCAAGCATGCTTCCTCAAAGGTGGTCAGACTTGGTCAGGGTCCAAGGAATCAATAAATATGGGTAATTGAATGTTGAATTATCAAAATACAACAAAAGCCACTGGTAAGATAAGTTGACAGGAAATAGATCCTATCACATTCCAAAAAACTATAGTAATCTAGTTTTTATAGCTTGGATTAACCAGGCACTATTTCAACAGAGTGCCCTATACAAGCACTTTTGGGCATCATAACTGTCCCAACAAAATATAATTAATGGAGAATCAAGAGATGGTTGAAATGTCTACAAACTACAAAAAATCAACTAAAAATTTATGTCTACACGTGATGTATACTGAAGAGAACTCAGTTGCGGAAAGAAGAAAAAGTCCAAGTAAGAAAAAAAATCAAGAGCTAAATCATCTGTCACAATTGCACATGCCACATACAATTACGCTTTTAAGGATAACAACCATCAGAAGTAAGTACTTACTTGAGTATCAATGTAGAGTAAGATACTTGCACATTCTTATTTGAGGAGGAGTAGCAACTTGAGAATGCATCAAGAATCTACAAGATAAACAAATGTAGATTCAGCATGCTTCAAGCACAAAGAAAAAGCTTGATATGGATGCATAAGAAGAAAAATTGGTGAACTTAATCAGACTCTCAGCATTGAGTTATTAAATCGACCAAACAAATAAATTCCAATAGAAATATAATACTGCTAGAATTATTGCTAAAACAACATTCCTTAAGCGCATTCACCTGTCTAACAAAGGGACCAAAATTTTCCCAAGGATCACAACCTCCTAGTAACCGGGACACTATGATGAATCTTTGAAAGAACAGAGAACAGGTATAAAAGGCCTACCACAGTAGACTTATCAAATCAAATTATTAATAATGCTTTTACAAAATGAATAACACAATGCATTGGTGGGTGGAGCAGAGAATAGAATTAAGCCCAGCACAAATTCATTTGGGTTTGATAATTTCTCCGATATCAGTTTGGTCATTCTCGACTAAACCGCAGCTCAGACATTGTCACCTTAAGAGTGAACTTTAAACTACTCGACCCCAATTACAGTCTTGGAAAAAATAGAGGGGCGAAGAGAAGGTAGGAACCAGAATTTCCAGAAAAGGAAAAAATAATTTAGATAATTGTATGACTCTCACTTTTATTCCAAAACACTAATCACAATTCAGAATCCAAACATTTTTACACAACCATTTTCCTAATAAAGCAAAGCACATTTATATAGACAATCTTTAACACACTTCCATATGATCTATAAAATCCTAGCCTTAATATACCATGATATATACATCACATACCACAGTGTAATTCTTGGTCCCTTCCACATTACCCAATCATTCCACATTCCAATAAAATTGATAAGAAAAAGTTGTTAAATATGATGTCCAGACCTATAATACTTAGTTCCACAGCCAACTAGAGCAAATATATTCACTAGAGCTTAACAGTCGGCCATAAGCTTGAAAGTTGAAACATAGCCGGACATAATCTTATAGCTTTATTCTGGAGTTGATGCAATCGACTTGAATCATTTTCTTTCTTCTCTGGGATTAATACTTACATGGACTACTATGACTCAGTTTATTGTAAATTGGTAATAGCATTTATTTAAATATTACAATACTAACCTCACCGCGATGCTTCTGTAACCATGGGTAGTAGCATGAACTCCTAAAGAGATTAGTCACAGCACGAATGCTCGTCAACAGATTAGCAGGAAGTGAACTTGTTGTTACGTTCTGGAGCAACTCCAATAGTGTATCTGGTGAAAACAAATAGATTAGTGCAACAGATACCAAATTCTAATAAGAGGGCATGAGAGCCGAATGGGCATGCAACATGCCACGGTAATACGAAAGAATCAACAATAAGTAGAGTAAGACATATGTCCTACTATCAAGCTTGACCAGCTTACAAAACCAATTCAAAATTATACGGCCTTACCAAGTAAAGTACCTTATTAAGATCCAATTCAACATATACAAAATAGTTGCACATTGACATACATAACAAATATAGCATTTCTAATTCGATGATCATTGTATTTGTACTGCATTTGCAAGTGGAATGACTTAAGGTCCATTATCTAATTAAGTGTTAACAAATGATAAAAAGTTGAACATATAAGCCATCAATACAGCAATAAAAATGGCACTCTTATTTGTAATCAGTAAGAAAATAATAACAAATATAGGTGAAGCGTATTGCAAAGAAGTCCAGATTACATACCATTTCCATCAGTAACATGTTTAAGAAGTAAAGTCGCTCCATCTGGATGAAGGACAATCATCCTCAAAATATCAATAACTGCAAGGATAAACATACATTATCAATTCTGTGTCAGAACATCCGGTCGAGGCTAAAAATGCCAAGTATGTAAGTGACTAAGAAACAGCATATATTATCAAATCAATTCATAAAAACATCAACAGTATAGCAATCATTGCTTCCTCAAAACCTGTCTTTCTTTCTCTGTTTGCTTCTGCCCAAAGGCAACAATTTACTACATATGTGGGTCGCCTCTGGCTACCCATACAACCCTCAATGCCTGAGGAAACATGATTTAATTCCAGATTTCTTGTAATACTTCAAGAGTTCATACAGTAGCAAGGTAGAAGCTCTCAAAAATAATATACAAAGACATAATACTCGTATTTCAGTACAGTGATAAATATCTACACAGCCTAGCATTCAAATGTCAATTTTAGCAGTACGAGAAGACTCAGGGATAGAAGGGGCCTTGTTTCTGCAAGTGAGGTTTCGTTATTCTTGTACCTGGACCAGTTTACAAGATAAATAGAATCATCCTCAATCCACTTTTGCTTTTCTATTAACTTGCCATCAACCATCATAACAAACAGCAAAAACTGATTCAGTTTTGTAAAATAATATAAGAAATTTGTTTGTTCAGTTCCTTCAGAAAAGAGGGGGGGAGAGAGAAAAGAAAACAAGTGTCGAATAAACATTAGCATGAGCTTGAAAAGAGTTCAATGGAGGCTTTCAAGGGTTACGGATCATTGGAAAAAGCGGAAATAATGAAGAGAGCACAAGCGGATTAGGGAGGGAAGGATGAGAGAGAAAGAGAGAGAATTCAGTACTGATTGGAATGTGGAATGCTTAACAATCAATATCACTAATAGGCATCAAAGCACTTCAAAACTGTGGGATCTCTCAAATACCCCCTAGTTAATTCAAGGAGGGATTCTGGTGCCTAAATCCCTCTTTAAATTCCCTGTGAGTTTCAGGAATACTCCTTTATTATCCAAAAAATATACGGAAAGCCCCTATTAATGTACAACCTCCTCCAGAACTGCTCCATCCAAACGCACTCTTAGGTTTCCACTTCATTCTTAAAGGGCATATTCCCCAAAATGATACTTCCACATTCTCAAAAATAATGAGGAAAGAAAAAACAGCAATGGATTAGCTCAATTTGGCTGTGCTAAGGTTGCTTCCTGGTCAATAAATATTGTCAATAAATTAAATAGGTGACCATCATCTTTCCATCAATATGCAGGGTAACTGCAGCCAATTCTGGTAAAGGAAACCCCAAGTAATAGTTCCCAAATTAAATCATGCTCACCCGGAAATATCATCGCATTAGGCCATGAATTTAGCAATTTCAACAGCAAAGCAATGTCAACATCTGAAAATTTACTGCAATGATAGTGTGATGTGTCCTTTAAAATTTTGGCAATCACAGCCAATCGTGAAATATCTACCTCATCCAGTGCTAAGTTCTTTTTGTCCTGCATAACCAAAGTAAGGGAAGATGATGAAGAGTGAGTAAGAACAAAATAAACATATCAAGTCTCACATTAAGGGTTAAAACTTTTCAAGTAAATTGAAAGTGGCAGCTCGAATTTTTGCATAACTATAAAGTAACATGATAGGGATAAGTAATCAAGAAAATCAACCAAGGTTCAATGATAGAAGAAATTCACATACTATCATAAATAAAAGGTAAAAATACCAAAAGAATAGTACAACTGAAAGTAAAAGATTTACCGGATCAGATAGAAGAGCATTGTTGAACTCTGAAATCTTTTTCAGGATCCCATCAAACTGAGCTGCATCAAAGACTAACATCCCTTTCTGGACACAAAATCATTTTGATTATATAAATAAAATGAATGAAGAGATTTGGAAGATCTGTCAACTGAAAGTTAGCACAAAGAAGTAAACTGAAAAAATGAGCTATAATCAGAAAAAGTGGCACAATGTCATCTCAGCCAGTCCCAAATTGTGTACTCCTTCCGTGCCACAAACATTGGTTCAAACCAAGATTCCAGAACAGAGACACAGAGTATTAAAGAAGCTAGATAACTAACATATATATTCTCACATTATAATGAGTTTTTAAGTCGTCCTTGAATATCAATAAAAACAATAATTTCTTAAAGCCAAATGAAGTAGTTTAATGTAAAAAATAAATATTATTTTACCATAAATAATATAAGAAAAAACCAGCATATCAGTACTATCTTATGTAACCAGCATATCAGTACTTTCAAGATGGAACAAATTCAAAGAGTATTGTTCAAAATTATTAGCAATATCCCACTGGCCATTGCCTCTTAAATAATGTAGCTTTTTGTGCAAGAAGAAATTTAAATGTCTGTCTCTGGAACTCAATCAATGTACTGAGCTTTGGTCTTTACCTAAAACATAGGACATAATGTCTACAAGTTTGAGGCAACAGAGTAGATGCATCCCTGATAGGCAGGGACGTTGACTGAGCCACAAGATGTACAATAATGTATAATAGATAGCATGCTATATTGTGAAAGAAATCAGAACCCAGAAACTGGTCCGAAGTTGTAGTTTGCATGATTCTAATGGTTGATAATAAGCAAAAGAAAAATTGTTTTCTTCGATTATATGCTAGATATAATATCTCTCTCCCATCTGAATGCATATAGATTGTTATATGATTTTCCTATGTACAAACAAAAATAGGCTGTACCATACTAAATGATATTCAAAACTTCCAATGTTATAAGTTCCAATGTGATCTTACAACGGGCAAATTTAAATCGTTAAATGAAATGGTTGATAACCAAAAGGAAAAAGTAGATTTAATATTTCTTCAATTCTTAAGAAAGTTAACATGTTAAGCTTTGATAAAACAGTTTATATATATATATATATATATATGCACACACACACACAGATACACATATGTATTACATCAGAATGATGCAATAGGATGGCCTTTCAAACGATCACCCAATATATGTTTTCCATAACCATCCCTGCCACAGAATATAGTGCACAGTTTTACATAAACATGCATTTCGGATGGGTGTAACCAAACTCCTGAAGCCCTTTAACTATATACAGAATGAGGACATGAAAGCGCACTCACCTTAGGAATATGTTTGAAAGTCGGTTTGGCTGAGATAGCTGCCATTAATCAAAATTAAGAAAAACGCTGTGAAACTGGACTTGGAAATCCATTACAAAAACTGAAACTTTGTGCTCACAAAGAAATACCAGATATATTTGAAGTTCCTCCAGGAATATAAGCACTGGCTGAAATGTACAACAAAGAAAACTAAACACATGAAAGAATGAAGAAACTGTGATGAAAGAACCTCATCAGCTACCTACAGGAACCTATGTTGTAGACCAAATACGATGTCATACTTACAGCCAGTGAAGGGATCACGAAATGATGAATCAAGAGAAAAATCCCTTTGTCCAGAATTTTGTAGTATAAACTCTACAATTTGTTGACGGTAAGAAAGAGGCAGATTCTCCTTGAGAAGCCACTTGTCAGCAGTGCTATATGGATTTTCTGTAGATGGCTCACCAAGTGATCAATTATATATGCAAGTAACATGGATACATGGTCAGCAGTACTATATGAATTATCTGTAAATGGCTCACCAAGCGTATAATGATATATGGGATTAACATGGATACATGATCCATGTCATGTCGAATGCGTTGTAAATAGAACACATTAAGGGGGGAAATCTTAATGAAGATAAGATATAATTAGCAAAAACATCCGGATAAACAGACCTTAAGTTGTGTTTGTGCATGCGAGAGCCCATGTGTGCATCAACTCACATGTCCATATTAACTCCAAAAGCCAATTTGACAGAAGGGAACAAAATGGGGGATAAAAAGGAAACAAAATGGGAAGGTCAGAAAGAGGTTCCACTATTTCAAATAAAGGTAAGGGAAGTAAACACAAAGACACACCCCTGCTGCATGGAGGAGTTTCTCTATGGCCCACCAAATTCTTCCTTGTACAAAAGAAGCTAAGTGGAGGAAGATATCAAATTAGGGTTTCCCCATTTTTTTCATTTTTAATCTTCAAATAACACCCTTCTTTACATATGTAAGGGTGAAACAGTGTAATCAAGCTTTTCTACTTTTATCTAACAACTTAGACACATAGTATAATTAAGCTATAAATCAGTCACTCACTTCATCCTTCCAATTCATGGAGGAAGAAGACATAGAGTCTTCTATCCATGAATACCTTTCTAATACCTACCTTACTTTACTTACACATCTAACCTCCCTAGTCTAAACACAGCATAAGCTGCAACCTGATTTGCAGTTTCTTTTCTGGCAGAGAGTGGTGTGATATGTAGTTCCAGAATTTTTAAGCATTGAATTAGCAACAAGGTGACATTTTCAGGACAAGGAACTAATGCACTTAAAAGTGGCTAGTAATCGTAATCAGCATAAAAAACACAGGGGGTTAAGACGATGTAATAATACATCATGTAAAGTATATTGAAGAGAACTAAGATACCTGATCGATTATATGGCAATTTACGAATAGGCTCACCATCTCCAATATCAACATCAAAGACTGCAGAATATTAATTCATGAAATCACTATAAAGAAAAAGGGAAACATGAATCCATGAAAGAAGGTGACTCAGATTAGAAATGGCTAACCATAATCATATTCAATTCCATCAAGGACAGGGCGTTTCGTGCTATCATCAGGTCCATCAACAACTTCCCCAATCTATATTGATAGAATATACTAAGTACAAATAGTTCGACTTTGATAAGAAAGGTAAGTTATAAACAAAAATAGGAGAAGAAGCCAATCAATACATTCAAGTTTCACAAGAATCAAATAATTAGCTGCATTAAACACGTTACTGCTAAATTCTAGGGATAGATGAACTCGGGTAATCATTGGCAACGTCAATTATACTTGATGCAGGAAAATGTCTAGAAGGGATTAAAAAGTAATAAAAGGAAAGAAAGAAGGGGAAAAGGGGAAAAAGAAGGATACCCGAAGGCTAGAATGGCACAAAGCCTGAATCTAGAATCAATCTATTAAACTCTGCCTTCCAAAAATGGGATTACATGAGTTTATATAGAGCAAAAAACCCTAGTCTAAGGTAACCTAATTTAATAAGGAACAAACTCCTAATTATTATTTGCAATAAATAAGAGACAGAATAATCTACCTACTATAAGTAAAAGATATAATTTAGTAACAACTTATTTATCCATAAATAAAAATATAATATTAATTAATCTCTTGAATTTTTTGGCCCTTTCTGCATCAATACTTGTCACCACCAAAATCATATACTCAATCTTGCAACATCACTTAATAAATAAAAGCAATAATCTTCACTACGCGTGGATAACTGGACACATGCATGATGCATCAAAAACTTCACACCATGACCATAGTTATAAGCACCATATGGTAACAAAAGCGTCTATCAAAGTATGGATGACAGATTAATGAAAAATCTGCCTTAAGAAAGAACAAAATTTTAATGATGGGTACAAGTATAAAAAGCATGTGGAAATTAATCATGGGAGAAAGAGCAAAATATATTTTAGCATAAAATTGTGCATTACCTTATCCCATTTATTTTCCCTCAAATTCCAAGAATATGCCACACCATTATCCCCTTCTCTGACAACTTTCGTCTGCCCGTCACTGGTTCCTGAGCACAATACCACAAAATATATCTAAGTCAACACAGATGGCAGGTAATTTACAAATATCAACCATTTCAGACACCAGAATCAATAAGCTTGTGTTTTTTAAGCATATGCATTCTCCCTTAACAGAAGACTTTCATCAGTTCATGTATATATTAATAATTTTGATGTTATATTAATTTATATCTTTGCATACACATATAAGTTGTCCTTGGTGAATATATTACATTAACATTGTCGCGATATCCCAAATTTATACAGAAAGCTCTTATGAGACTAAGATTTCACATCAAGGAAACTTGGCTTTGCACCCACACATGACATCCATACAGCTATCAGAGACTATATTGTTTTCATATAATGAATGTGTGAAAGCATCTAATAAATTGTTCATCCAAATGACCATAATTATGATCAAACCAGGAATTAGCTATCAAAGCAAAGATCAAACCTGGTATCTGTAAAGTTTCATGGCCTGGTAGTTCATCCAATTTCAATCCACCAATCCTCTTCCTATACAAACAATGAAGTAGATTATGTATATCAAGCAAAGTTGTGGTGGAACAGAGATGAAAAGACCAAGCTCTTTTCTCATTTGCATTGGTCTATCCAGCAATACAAGAGCTATGTATTATTCAACCTAGCCACCCCGGCCATGAATAAGTAGAAACAAAAGCACATTGTATATGAAAGCTAGTACCAAACCTTAAATCAGGTATTCATGCAGCCCACGCTACACCACCCACTCAAAAAAAACGGAACACCAAAAAAACAAAGCACACAAGAAATCAGTATGCACGTGACTCAATGAAATGACCAGAAAAACCATTAGCCAAGGATGCTCAGTCGGTAACCCAATAATCAGACCTAAATAACCTGAATTAAATCTTAACAAGAGTACAAATATTAAATTTCCACGCATACTTGCCTTGATGAAACAAAATGAAAATATGAGCTTTTACCTACTGCACTTGTACTGAGAAAGTAGAGATTCATATGAATCCACTTCTAGCGGCTCAGCAACCCGATCATGATGAACTGTCCAGACACGCACAACTCCATCGGAACATGCAGTCACTATATCACCATTTTCCATGAATTTGGTATCCCACACACAACCTGGATGTTCTATGCTTTGAACACAAACTCCATCTGAAGCAAAACACAAGTTTACATGCAGACAATTAAAATACAGCAATTTGACTGAAATGCCATATGTGGTTACAGCGGAAAGGAACATTGTTTATGGGGAACAGAATAGCCTTCTATTTAGTATATATAATTTTTAACTGGGTAAGATTGACGTATTAGGGTTTTATTAATACTTGGGGAGTTATGGTAGTTTAAGTATTTTATTTCATTATTTAGGGTATTTTATTTTCTTTCAGATAATGATGGGAAGGTATTTAAATTGAAGAAATAGCTAAATACTTAAATCCTCTACTCTTATTTTATTTAAAAATTTTAAATTGAAATAAAATAGCTAAATACTCTAAGTTTATCGAATTTTTTTATTAGGTTGCATATTTTATTCTCTACTCTTCTGTATTAATTTATTTCTTCATTGTACTCGGATATTATTTTTTAAATTACTTTTGTCCTATCCTAAAAGCCCTAGTGTAGTCTTTGTTTTTTAAATCCTCATTCATAGTAGCCCTCAAAACCCTCAAACAAAAACAAAAAAACTGTTTGCATCCCGTCAATTTTAACTACGTTGTGCCAAAGAGAATTAGGTTCAAGCACAAAATGCCATAACCACCTGCACATTAAAGCCAAGTTCTTGAATGTCAGATCCCCAAGTGTGGTTTACATTAAAACTACAATCGGCACATTGGCATAGATCTATGGCCCTAAAAAAATTCACACTTATACATTTGTGGACCCCAAGTAGTTGGGTACGGCTTTGGTGAGTTGGGTAATATTCTGTTATACATTTTGATTGACTTACATACAACTTTGTTGTTAATGTTAATAAACGATAACATATTACAAATGAAAATAGAATCTACCTGTTTAGTTTTGAGGTTCATAAGCACAAACTACATTCCCTTTTAAGGAATGCTTAGTTAAAACTGTAAAAAGTATGTACTGAATTAAAAGAAGAAAAAAAATTCATTTCTAAGTAGCCATAACATGATAAAATGAACATTAATCATTTTTTTATAATGCAAATAATCAGCATGTTTAAACAAACCTCTTTCACATTCTATAATAAATAACTGGATTTAGTCTCGCACAACATTTCATACTATCTGAAGCTTAAATGTACTTGATTTTTCATTGAGAAGCTTTTCTTTAGATACTTACTGATTGTAATTGATTCAGAATCTTTACGAAAATAAAGTTTATAGTTAAATAATTTATTATCATGTATTTTACCTTTACTAACCATATGGTATTCTATAGCTCTAAAGAAATCAAGTGGTGCACTACACAGGTTTGTAACTAGTATATAGTAAGGTCAAAGTTAGATAACCTTTCCAAATCTTTGCAAAACGATCCTCACTACCACTGACAATAAGCCCAGAAACATGTGCATCAACAGAATAGACAATAGAAGTGTGACCAACCATCTCCATCAAAACTTGACCACTAAGCGCCCATAGCCTGATGGAACTGTCATCATAAAACCACAATAAAACATTCAAGTGCCTGAAGTGGGATAAATAAGGACAATAGTATGTAAGGAATGAGAAGGAAGGAGCTAGGAAAGGGGGTTGGGAAGTAGCAAAGGAAAAGGAGATTTAATGAATAGAAAAAAAGAAGCATGCACATAAAGAAACATTCTTAAGTAGAGGAGCTTTCAAACACCAGGAATCCAATATCAATTTAAACTATATGACCCTATAAAACAAGATACCAAAAATAAATCATACAAGTACTAAGAAGAGAAATTAGCATGAACTTAAATCACTTGATCAGTTGTACAATAATCAATTGAAAGTCATCTTAAGAAACAGTTTTGAGGGTTCCAGTGAACAACTGAGGCACCTAGTACCTGATACGCGGAACACAAGGCAATCCCACACTATATATATATATATATATATATATATATGTCCCTCTTCTACTTCTCTTCCTTCCCTCTCCCTCCACTACCACTTCATCTAAGAACCACGAAGATCAAGTTATTTTTTTTTAACGACAGTGGCTACAATTTCCAAAGGATAAATTGATTTCAGCAAAAGTATGGTGATGATGAACCCTGAACAGTAACTAAGGGCTTGTGTATGCTCATACTGAATTTACTGTAGGGTAGTTAACAGTATAGTAGAGGTGAAGTTGAATGCTAAATTATCAATATGAAATTAACCAATAGATTGAGAAAGATATCTGAGAAGTTGTTAGCATTTTTTAAGTGTGTTTACAGTAAGTAATTGAGCTTTTATGATTTTTCATAATGATTTTTCATAAAAGATTTGAGTTTATTTTATGAGGTATTAAGGTAGACTTTGGCTTGGAAGAGAAGAGGTGATCGGTTGTGGTAGCGATATGTGAGGTACCATGTAGTCGTATAGTGGTGGGCAGTGCACAATAGGTACCAAGTCAGAGGTGTTTAATGTTAAGGGTGGTGGTGTAGTAAGTGGCAAAAAAGATGTCAGATTATTTTCGTTTAAAAATACATATACATGTATAAAGACTTGCATACCCTTGAAAGAAACTATGTGCCTCGAGCATGAGGATTTAAAAATAAAAATAAAAAAATAATCTTTTAACAGATTTACATGGAAGACTATCATTTCAAAATTATCAACAGTTTAACGATGAAATACGAATCAAACTAATTATAAATTAACCATCAAACAGATGCCTCTAGCTGACTGAAAAAGGATCCATGTGATCTGATGCAGGACAACACAGCACGTGATGTAGGACAACCAAGAAATAACTAGAATTTAGGTCCCACACCTAAACACCTTAATGGATAGGAACTTAAATCCATAACGGAATAAAACTAAAACCTTAATGATTAAAAAAACACTAATTACTAACTAAATATTAAAAATCCCTACTTACTATAAATTGAATATTAAACTTTTAACATACTATAAATTACCCTAAATCCCCACTTATTTGAACTGATTAAGGAGTATGTGATGTCATATATTTAAGAACAGATAATGGAAAAACTTACCCATCATGTGATGCAGAAAGAAATCCTAGTTCAGGCATCACAGCCAAGCCCCGAACCGTATCTGCACTATAAGCAAAGTGCATGAGCAAACTAAATGATGACTTATATACTACTACACTATAATGTAAATAAAAAACTATCCTAGAATATTAAATAGCCGTTAGAGTCGGGAAAGCTGGCACAGACGCACATGAATACTACTTATTAAGAAAATCAAAGCCAAAAAAGAAAATACCATTCAAAGCACATACTTCAAATTTCAAAAATATTAAAAGGCGGGGGGGGGGGGGGGGGGAGATCAAACTATATTTCGAGTGTGTTGGGAGGAAAAAGTCCTATAACACCGACCGGGGACTGAGAAGGTGGACGAAAGTAAACAAGCAAAGATCAGAAAGTATACTAAATAGAAGTTTGCTCAGCCAAACTCAAATTCTGGGGAAAAAAAAAGTCAGGACCCTTTTACCATGTCTACCGGATAGAAAATGATAGAGGACCAACTATCATTGCCCCTTTACCCATCCAATTTATAAAAATAAGTTTCATCAATTCGGAGAAATCAAAAAAAAAGGGGGGGGGGGGGGAATTTTTTTATTCTATCAAAAAAAAGCGGGGAATGCGCATTTGCTTGAAACAGTTTCCAAATAAGAGTTTTACGCCTTTGAGCATGCATAGAATCTTTGATTATGTCTCGATGAAAATTTGATTCTTGTGAACATTCTATCGTATATACAAGGTCTATTTCATCAAGATTATCAGCATTCCATTTGTTAGGTGTAAAAAGTACTACATCATTAGTTTTTCTTGAACGAATCTGATGGCCCACCGGTACGCCTTCTTGAATTACTCCCGACTGTTCCAACTCGGTGATAAGTTTGTATGACCAACGAAGGACTTTTTTACTGATTTCTTTTATTCCAAAAGATATTTGTCACCTACAAGTCTAGCTGGCCCACGAGGTAATGTCTGGTGGCACTGAAAGAATTGGAGAAGGACATTGGTGTGTTGGAGTTGGAAATGCAGGAACAGTGAACATAACTCTTGCAGTTGCTCTTGTAGAAGGAAAAAATGCAGTAAAGAGGAGTTCCAGGCATAGGAGTTCATTCCACCATAATAAATAGCAGTAGCACGCGTTTCCCTAGTAGTAGAAAAGGAGGATAGAATTAGTGCAGCGGGGCAACACCGTAGAAGAAGTTGGGCTCCTTGTTACCACAGATTCAGCATCAAAGACCAGTGCAGCCACATAGTCATGACCGTAGGTCGTAACAATTTTGCCCAGCAAGAGTCTAAACCTAGACAAAAGGTCCTAGCTCTCCTCGAAAGAGAGCTTGTCCTTTCGCGTCTCTTCAGCCTTGAGATTGGCTCCTTCTGCAAATAGAGTAGGGGCGGGGCTGCTCGCTGAGGTCTCATTCTCATCCATAACCATAGTACCTAGCTTCCCTTCGAAAGCTAATTTTAGTTATTTCAAGGCCTTATAGAACTGATAAATAAATCAGAAGTTGGGGATGAAAGAGAAAAGGTTAGACTAAGTTGGCAGAAGTCCTTGTGATTCAGGAATAATCGCAATCTATAGGAGATCATCCTTGATATAGTTATAAGTTCTAAGAATGAAGAAAAATACAAGTCTAATGTATAATCCATCTTTCTCACTAGAGTATGCTACCAACAATAATGATTTGGGCAAACTTAGTTTTCAAACATAACATCTAACCTTTAAATGAAAAACCTTTTCCGTCTGAATTGGAAGTGAAGAATTTTTCTTATTTCTCCCTAACTAACATTAGTTATATTGGGAAACATAAGCTCATATAGGAACATAGGCAGCCAGAGGGAAGTCATGAATATGTCAGTGAACATAAGAAAACGGATAAAGGAAGGATACAAAAAATCAAAGTGTTCGCTCGCCACTTGATGCTCATCCAAGCTTGTTTCTAACCATAAACATCTCATGCCCAATCCTAGATCTTAACTCAACTCAACAACACCTTTTATCATAACTTAGTAAGAATAGACTAAAAATTTAAAATAAATCCCAAATATGTACGAGTAAAAGTACAAGGACTGTCAAGGAGAAAAATAAAAAGATAAAACAGATAAATATATATATATAACAAATAAAAGAATAAAGAATATATGAAAATAATTATAAAAATAGAAAATAAAACACACCCACATACATATACTACCTCCGTCCCGAAAAATATGATCATTTGTGTTTCTTATATTTTGGAAAGGAGGGCGTATAAGCTAAAATAAAAATAACACGAGAAAAATGACAAAAGGGGATGGAAAAGTACGAAACATATGACAAAACTCTGGTCGGACTTCAATATGCAGATTGCACTCCTCCACTCCTATCAAAGTCACGTTCTCAGTTATATTTTGGTCCTTCAAGTATACTTTTACTACTTTTTCCTCAAGTAATTTTCACCCCTCCCTCTTCTTATATCTTGTCATGATACAGAAAACTCACTCCACTTCTCATCGCATGCATGATTTGGCAGCATGTCAGTCAAAGAAAATCTAGCCTCAAGTCATATATCTCTAGTTTGGAGATTAGGCACCAGAATTTCAACTAATGAAGCAAAGACTTCCGTCAGGAGAAACTGAAAACAGTTAAGTCCCCCATTCTTTTCAGAACCAATACATTGCATAAATGATCTTGAATACCAAAAACTATCACAACTAGATAACAATAACTCACATACTGAAGAAGTATCGAAGCAAAATCAAGTCCACAAATATGCAAGTAAATAAATGTCTAAACCTTGGCAACAAACCCAATAAATGGGAATGGGATACGGATAGAGGGGGGAAAACAGACCTGAATGCCCGGAAAAGGTGTGTAAACATGTCTTTCCTTTCCAAAGCTTCACTGTAGTGTCACTTGAACCTGGATAACCATTGAAATAGTAAACATTTTTCAATCATAATGACTTGATGTCCATTCTTTCACTTTCAATAGCAATTACATTTCTTTTCAAAGCAATGGACTGAATTTAATGAAATGAAATCGTGAGTAAATTATAAAATTAAGATAGAGGTTGAAGAAGAAAAATGAAAAATGGAAAAGGAAAAGGAAAAACCTACACAACCATACTGCAAACTTTTTAAAAATATAAAGCAATATTACAAATGATACCTGTTATTAGCTCGCCCGATGGTAATTTTATAACTGCTTGGATTGCTGCCTTATGAGCCTCCCAAACCTCAACTTGTTGGCCTTCCCTCCACCTTCTTAATGTACTACAATCAAGAACCGCAATCAGAAAATATTCATGCATTGCAGGAGTCGGAAAAATTGACACAATATTCTACTAAGTGGACCAATAAATACCACAAGACGGCACCAGACTAGCATGAACAATTAAACAATTAGCAAACTAACTATGGCACAGAAAATTCATACAAAAGAAAAACACACCGCAAGGTAAATTCAATCATTAATGATCATTTATCTTAGAAATAAATAATAAAATATCGTTCAGCTATGTTGGAGGATCGACAAGTCGTAGTTTTGGGGGTTATTTGAATGAAAAAAATGAAGTTTGGTACTCATAAGTTTAGTGAATGGAATAAAGAGGTTTTGGTGATGGTTAAAGAGGGTTGTGATAGTGAGAGAGGTGGGTTATATTGATCGGTTAGAAGAGATTGTCCGTTGCGTATTGAAATTATGGATAGGCAGCTGCTGATAACAAAGAATTCAATGATTTGATTTTGAAGGAGGAAACTAGTTAGAGACCGAATATTAAATATAAATGGGTGGTGAAAGATGGGGATAGATTTACAAAGGTTGTTAGTGGAGTGGTAACAGTGACCCCAAAGGGTGAAATAAATGGCAGAGGCCTTGAGGATAACCTCAAGGTCGATGGTTCCAATCCCCATAGTTAGGGCCAAATTACAGGTAGAAAGAAAAGGTTGCTACTGGTAATAGAGCAGTGGCCTTTATTGAGATACCATTGCTGACTTTTATAAAGAACTATTTGCAAGGAGTATCAAGAGAGAACATTGTTGAAGGCTACATTCCGCAACTGGGTACTATCGTTCCAGATCGTGGTCCAAGAACTAAGTGCCTTATGCATTCAACTATGGATTGCATTCTTGATTTTGTTTTGCTTACCAAGTCGATCAGTGATTTTAAACTGGTGTTGAATGGATGGACAGCCTTACCATGAGAATGGGATTTGGAGAACCGTGTTTGATACAAAAGGAGAGAATGCCACTGGTATGGTTTCTCAATAGCATTATTTTTGCATTGTTGGGGTTGGATAAAGGGGACCTATTATTGAGGTTCTTTCCTGAGTGTCACGCTAACAGAATGGTTTGTCAGAGTTCTTATTTCACCTTCACCACCTTGGTTCCCAAGGAGAAAAACCTACTAAATTGAAAATTTCTAGGCCAATTGATATAGTGACTAGTATGTATTAAGAAAAATCCTAAGGAATAAGGATTCACGTAGAAGCTAGGGTGGGATTTTGGATCAAGCCAATTTTGGGTTCTTGCGAAATATTCTAAAATGAAATTTTGAACTTTATGATTTTATACATTCACCCGAGGAAAGGATGACGAGGTCGTTTGGGTGGTGAGTTCTTTGTCATTCTCAAGGATTTATTAAAAAAATAAAAGAACTAGGATTTTGGTGCTGATATCATACCATATAAATTGAGTGACAGAGTTACTTTGCCTGCATCTCCTTGGGCCCCACGATTGGTGCATTTATAACTTTTTCCTTGTTTTGGTTTGGATGGCTCCTTGTCCTTGTTTTTTCTGATAAAATTTCTTATTTTACCTCAAAGTATTCAGCATATTTTGAGGTTCACTGACAACACATTTCGTTCAAATGTATAACCACCAAATCAAGAACCTGATGATTCAAAATACTCTCTTTTTTGCATGATGATACCACTCTAAAATAATAAATAGATTTCTGTCAATATCAATAGTAGATTTTTTTTACGATTCACTGCATGGAATATGACTTTATAGAGAAAATAAAACTTCTAATGCCACAAATTGCCAAGTAAAGGATTAGCATGTACAAGTACAACGCAGAAACTTCCACTATTACCAAATAGAGCTACACAATTCCAGAAAATTAGCATTTAAATTGATCAGCATAACATATTGGAACCAACTACTCCAAATACTGCCGCTAAAACTAAAAATAAATAAAATAAAATAAAGGGGGCTCCACTACTATGGCAAAGCAAAAAGTCTAACAAAGTGCAGTACAGAGGACTAACGAGTCCAACCAATAATAAAGCATAATGCAGGAAAGAAAGAAATAACTAACCAGTCAACAGATGATGATACAATGTCTGAGCCTTCCAACGTGATGCCTGTGACTTGCAGCTGATGACCCCTCAATGTCTGAACTTTTTCTCCAGTTAACAAGTTCCACACCAAAACAAGAGTGTCCATGCCACCAGATATAATACTACCTTCTGGAAACTCTTCATTCGGTGAAACCCAAGCCAATGGCCCCACAAAACTAGTGTGTCCCAGTAGTATCTTCGAAGAAATGTAGTTCCGATTGTTCGACTGATCTAAAGCCCAGAACCTAATAGTTCGGTCCCTTGAGGAAGTAGCTATGCCAACATTGCCGCATATACATATACCACGAACCTAGTGGAAATAAATATGAACAAACTATATCAAAATTTGAAATAACATTAGCTGGCTTCAACCATACAGATTATCAAGTAACATTTCAATACTCTTATACCATATAATGCTAATAAGATCAGCAAAAAAAAAATGAAATTTCTTCCATTGGCCAAGTTAATTATCACAAACAAATTTACCACGGAAGCACAAACCTAGTGAGAACAAACTTCAGGGTAAGATTAGTTCGCTTCCACCTTTCTAACTTTCAAAATTAAAGCAAAATTATAACATGCACATATACCACAAATCTAATTACTGAAAATTTTAGTAAAGAATATCAAAATTCAGCAAAAAATTAATATTTCCAACAATTTAAACTAATCAACTTGCCTTATCGCGTGCACACAGCACGTATACCAAAAACCTATCAATAAAATCCTCTAGCAAATAAAATCAAAGTTAATCACGAATCTTCATGGATATTTCGATACAGTTAATAGTTCAGCTACTGATACTGACCAGTACAAAAACAAATTAGGTTGAAAATTTAAAATTGATGCCACACAAAACTGTATTATCATAATGTGCAATATAATAATTGTATATACAAACACAAAAAGATAGACTGAAACATCGTACATCGTCTTCGTGGCCTCGAAGTTGACAGCTCAATTGATACTGGGGAAAGTCGATCTCCATAAGAGAGAGAGAGGTTTTTAGAGAGAGAAAGTGTAAGGAGTTGGAATTCTAGAGAGAGAAACGAGAGAGGAGGGTTTTAGGAGGAGATATCCGGTGAATGTGTTGTTTTTTTGATCGGTTTCAGCAATTTGACGACGGAGAATCGCTTGTTCTCCAAGATGTTCAATTGGACCCAAATGGAGACCCCTGTGACTGGGCTCCACAACAACAATTTCATGGAATGTCCAATTACAGATCCGACCCGAAAAGTACGGCTTATAAGTTTTTTGTTTATTTTTTTAATATAAATATTTTAACATTTTATTGTAACAAAATGACCATATTTAACTCTTTTTTCTTTTTACAACCTATTGCTAGACTCTTCTAAAAATTAACTTATAAAATTAGAAGTCAAAATATAATAATTGATGAACGATAATATATGTTAAGTTTAATAGTTAAAATATAAATATGTGTTTGTTATAAATCATCTAAAATGGTCATTTTAAATATTCAGTAAGAGTTAGTCATCTTTATAAATCGTATTTGTTACACTCATAATTTTACATTTTCAGTAGTTATATATTTGATAAAATGTCAAGATTTTTAGTAATCAAATGATCAAAAAATAAGTGGTGATTTAAGATTACCACATAGTGGTCATATTAAAATTTTTATTTAGACAAAAATATCATTTATATTCAAATGATCAAAAAATAAGTGGTAATTTTTATTTAGACAAAAATATCATTTATACTAAAATAACTCATTGTCCATATAAAATATGTAATATTATTTTGTTATTTATTATTATTAGTTTAATATATTATTAACGACATAATTGAAAATTTTGTGCTTAGTAATTAAATAAATTATGAATTGTTATTTTATAAACATATTAAAATTTTTAATACGATTTATTAAGTAAAATTGAATTAATTAGTTCAACAGTACTTAGATGATTGTTGATTATATTTGATAATAACCATATAAGTGGATCATTCAACTAAAATTAATATAAATATGCTTTAGTAAAAAATTAATATTAAAAAAATACTCAATAATCTTAAATTCACACCAAACGCTCACAATAATTATTACCGATAACCACATATTTTATAACAAACAAAAATGACATAATATAACTATTTTTTTATTATCAGTAATCAGATATTGAGTGATACATATTTAGTTGAGTATCCCTAAATATCATTTAGTATAAATTCTCTAATCATCAAAAATTCATAATTTTATTTTAAAATACATTTTCATTTTAGGCAACTCAAGGTGAGGCTAAAAAGTACTAAGGGATTTTTTAATTTTTTAATTTTTTAACGTGAAGTGCCTCGTATATCATATGTATGTTAAAGGGTAGACTCAAAACCTTATGCAATGAAATAAGAGAAACCTTTGTCAGTAAATTGTCACATTTAATGCATATTCAACCTGTTATATATACTTAATCATGTAATACTGTTACTCGTGTTTGTAAATTTTTAGAGAAAAATTAACTTAAAATAATATATTATTATTTTATTATTTTAATATTATTTTTAGTAATTATTATAAAAATATCTCATATTAGATAAATTTAGACAAATATTATAAATTCGAGTCCTGTTATAGTGTTATGCATTGCGATTAATTAGTGAGGAATTATCATTGAAAAATATATTTACATATTTTAAAAGAGTTACTATTAATACTTATCTATATAAATGATTATTAAAAAAATAACATAAATATTGGTAATATATATTATTTTTATATAAATTATTATGTATACTTTCTATTTTATTTTTTATTTTCTAAAAACTTAGCACAAAGATAAAGACTTTTAATTTATATTTCTACCCCATTTTTTTTTTTCTGCTTCTTCTTTCCTTTTATCATTTTCGGTTCCTCAGTCCAAAAATTGGGATTACTCGAGCAACAAACAGTCAGATAGTTACTCCCGGAATCAGGAATATAGGGTTATCTTACAGTGAACTTTCGCGGCAACATCTAATCTCGACGACACTGTCAAGCAATCAATCTTCCCTAATGATTTATTGAGTAAGTTCTCTATCCTCTTTCTTCATTTCATTATTTTCAATTTCCGAACCTTAAAATCCCTCAAACGCCACTATTATTTCGGCTGATAGGAGTAAAAAAAAAAAGATGTGATTTTTTTGTGTGGATTCTATTAGATTTTTGAGTACTTGTCTAGCCATTATCAGCTGAATCCAGAAACTGGGTTCTCGAATTTCAAGACAGTAGTACGCGAATTCTAGAATTTAAAGTCCGAGTTTGATGGGTTGTAATCCATTCTGCATTTTTCATTTTCAGATCCACTCACAGTTTCAGATTCGAGATTTAAGTGTGTTTGTATTGAAGATATATAATAGCAGTATTTCATTGGTTTAATTTTATTATTCAATGAGAAAGATACTTGTATTCTTTTGAATGGAGTTTTAGATCAGTTATTGAAACAACTAATGTGCTTGATTCAAATGCTTCTATTGATTGTTTAATTTGTTTGTATAAATAGGAGCTGCATGCTAGCCAATCGGTCATATTATAAAACTTGAAAAATCATTGTGGTCCTAATGGAAGACGTATATTAATTAGAGCTCTAGGGAGGTAGGGTAGTAATAAAGCCAAGCTGAGCTTGGCTGTTAGAGTTCAGTTTGTTTAACCATTTAAGGTTAAACCATGTACATCTTGTTGGAGCTTGGCTGAAGCTTGAGCTAAATCAAGTTTTTCTTTTTTGGGATTTGCTCATTGGTATTCATCAAGTTTGAGTTGGAGCTCATCTTGACTTGTATAAACTAAGCGAGCTACTTAATCTTGAGCTCGACTTCTTTATCAACACCATTTAACTTTAGATAAATAAGTTGCAATTTTTGAGAGAAAGAGTAAGTGTAAGAGAGAAAGAGAGGTCAACCCTAACAACTAATTATTATAGCTATGTATGTCTTTATGAAACATTACTGTCTATCAAAATAATCCGATATAGATTTAATACATATATTATTTATAATATTAAAAGAACCTAGTTGAATGAGTCGAATATGAGCTAGCTCACGAGGTTGCATGCTGAGCTACTCTTGTTCAAACTTGACTCGAATCTTTTGATGAGTACCCGACCCAAACTCAAACTGGGTCACAATGCTCAGGTAGATTACAATGCTAGAGGGAGGGATGCACGCTACTTTGTTTTAATCGTACCTTTCTTCATTATCACAATTCATGTGGAAAATGACAAGTTCTAATTCTATTTTTCAACTCTTTTATCTTTAACAGGACTAAGGTTGAGTATCTAAATTTCGGCTGCAGTGCGAATAGCTTCTCCATTTCCGTTTATGGTGGTGATATTATTGCAATATCAAATATTCAAAATATCTGTTCCTAAGGCACTGGTGCTTGCTTTTCTTGAACTTGGATTAAGTCTGCATGTTACAGTAGTGTTGTAGCCCCTAGTATGAATTTGATCATACCTTCAGTTTCATATAACTGTAGGACCTGATTGATGTGTTAAACATCTTTTGATTTTCTTCATTGTAGCATAAAGTTGTTGTGGATTAAGTAGAGGAGGTACTTGGTCGGCATTGAAAGAAGATGGATGTTTGCAGGCCTCTCAGTACTTGTGGTGGACCAAAACGCCACCCTTTAACTCCAGCAAGAGTATTAAGGGGTGTAGTTTGTTTAGTTGTGTTTCTTTCAACGGCATTTATGATGCTAGTCAGCATTGGGTTTCTTACGGCTGTGCTCATGCGATTGTTCAGCATACATTACAGTAGGAAAGCAACATCATTTTTCTTTGGCATGTGGCTCGCTTTGTGGCCTTTTTTGTTTGAAAAGATAAACAAGACTAAAGTGGTTTTCGCGGGAGAAAGTGTGCCCTCAAACGAACGAGTGTTACTTATTGCAAACCATAGAACTGAAGTTGATTGGATGTACTTGTGGGACCTTGCGTTGCGGAAAGGACAACTGGGTTACATAAAGTATGTTCTTAAGAGCAGTTTAATGAAACTGCCTGTGTTTGGTTGGTCATTTCATATTATGGAGTTCATTTCAGTGGAGAGGAAGTGGGAGGTTGATGAATCACGCATGCGCCAAATGCTCTCAAGCTTTAAGAATCGTCAAGATCCCCTCTGGCTTGCTGTTTTTCCAGAAGGCACAGATTTCACGTAATATGCCACCACCTTTTCTTCCCTATTTATTGAGAATCATATTGTAAATGCCAAGTTTTTGTAATTGAAGGGCATATCATATGCTTATCTATCTTATACTGGCAGAAACTGTGCACAAGCTTCAGTACAGATCGTAATATGCATAATGCAGATTAATGCTTCTTGCGACATGTTCCGTATTTAGATAAATTTATTAAATTTCATTCTCTGTTTTAATACAGTGAACAAAAGTGCATTCGCAGTCAAAAATATGCTTCCGAAAATGGACTACCTATTTTGAAGAATGTTCTACTTCCAAAGTCAAAAGGTTTTTGTGCTTGCTTGGAGGAAATGAGAGGGTCCATGGATGCAGGTTCTTATCTTTCCTTTTTGTTATGTAATTATTGTTAAAGTGGATAGTTTCAATGCAATCAAAAATAAAATATGCCATTTCACACTAATGAAGTTAATAATAAGATTTTCTACCAATCTATCATTTTGAATTCTTACATATTCATCCTTGACTTTGTAAGTAACCTTCATGCTCTAATGTTCCTCGTGTGTCTTTTTTTCACAACAGTTTATGACATCACAATTGGGTACAAACATCGATGTCCAACTTTCTTGGATAATGCCTTTGGGGTGGACCCTTCTGAAGTTCATATGTATGTTCGTCGTATCCCTCTGAATGACATCCCGACATCTGAAGACGACGCTTCTTCGTGGTTGATGGATGCATTCTACTTGAAGGACCAATTGCTATCTGATTTTTATTCACAAGGCCATTTTCCTAACAAGGGAACAGAAGGAGACCTGTCTACAATGAAGTGTCTACTAAACTTTGTTGTTGTAATCATCTTGACTGGCATTTTTACATTTGCCTTCTTCGCATCAATCTGGTTTAAAATATATTTTTTCTCGGTGTGTGCATATATGGCATCTGCTACCCATTTTAACATTCGACCTTCACCCATTTTGGCTTTTTGAACCTTCATTGTATGCAATTAATTGATGTATATCAAACAGACCATTGCTGTGTTTTAGACACGCAATTCTAGCATAGTTTTATCTTCTCTCGTCAATAAACTCGGTTTCATATACCTCTTAAATTTGATTCGGTTGGTTGTCAAGGAATCTGTGATTTTTGATGTTAAATGAGTAAGGAAAGCGCGTAGTCGCTCTGCGCAACAAGAAAAAATTGCTGGAAGGAACAAATTAGGCGTATATTCTGGGTGTTGCATTATGCAGTATTAAATTTCAAGGTGTAAAACCTGTGATTTGAATCCTTTTTTGAGGATTCAAATCCTGCAAAGAAAGGTTCTTCAAGGCTTATTAAATTTCCATATCAATCATTTCTCTCCTAAAGAACTATGTTTGACCATTTCCTGTGTAGGTTTGATATTCTTCCTACCGTCTTTGTGTTGTCTGATTTTTTTTCAAAAAAAGACCCTCTTACCACAAAAACCAGAGCATAGAAAAGTGGATAAGCACGTTCAATATGCCCGGTAATTGAATTTCCAGTCCGGTGTGAAAAAAATAAGAAAATACAATTCTCCTGATATCCAAACCACACTGAAAATTCTAAAGCAGTCATAGTAGGAGTGTCTTAATCATGGAAAGATGTCCCCATATAATGGTCCAAAGAGAGATACTTGAATAAAATTAACAGCAAAGCCTGGTCAGTCGAGATACTGGGCTCTACCATAAGCTTTTTAAAAAAAAGAGAAAAGACTTCAGTCTTGAGGAATATATTATCACCAGATACTGATGATAGAGATATTTTAATCATCATTTTGTTTGTTAAGAGTCAAAGATATCATAATCCAGATGACTTTCATGTCAATTTAAACTTCTTTTAAGCTTGATTCAAGAATTTGCCTTATATAGTCATACTGATGTCTAAATCAAAGTTAAATAAAAGTTCCTCAGCAGTATTATGTTAAAGCAAACTTGCAAGAAAGATGAAAGATAGGCAAAACGATTTCTGTTTTTTTTTTTCCAAAGGGGGTGTGCCATAGGAACTCGAACCTCAAAGCGCCTCCTATGGAACTTTGAACCATGGTTTGTACCTACTTATCATGATCATCTACTACTGCTTGAAGTTGGCACTAAGAAAGGAATAAAAGGAATTAAATAAAATATAAGCTTTAGCCCTGGCTTGATTCGTCGATAAGAGTTCACCATGGCATGGAGCCATTTCTTTTTTAGTTTCATATGTAAAAGCTATCTACGGAGTAATTCTATTTCCTAACAAATGCAAAGAGTCGAGAAATGCATTATGCAGAACTTTCACACAAAACAGACATTCATATGCTATAATTTCAAACTAGTCATTACCGCACCATTTGGCACTAAAGATACCAACTGCTACAGCAACACGTTGACATCAAGTAATTCTGTAGCTAATCATTATATATTTAAAGCTCAATTGCAATGAACAAATCAATAAAAGAAACTAAACTTTGACTAGAAAATGTATGTATTGAAACAAGACTATAAGATGAAAAATAAATTAAAAAAATTTATAATGTTCTAAGCCTAGACATTGTAAAGAAATGAAATTCAACACCTAGTTTTGATTATTCTTCAGGTTTTCATGAACCCGATTCCATGGATCCAAATTCCAACATACATATGCGAAAAGTAGAGCATTAGCATCATAATCGAAGGAAATTAGGCGAAGCATCCAGCATAAGTGCAATTTGGAGTAGTGTGTACCAGAGGAGCAAGCATGTTTCAATGGTTAGGATGCTTTATAATCCTCTGCAGAACCACAGTCCTAGCGCGGCGAATATCCCTGCTGCATATATCAGCTTGCACTCCTAAATCATCCACATTCTTCATAAACACTCCCAACTTCTTCGTTATCTCCTCTATCCCAATAATCACAGCCTCTTCAGTAATAGCAAATTCCGCATTTTGCAGGAGGGATTCAATCTCAATCTCCAATCGATCAATGAGTACCCGAATGTTATCCAAATCCTTAATAGCAACATAAGTCCCAACTTGCATAGAGCAAATCACCTCCTTTTGTCCCTTCACAGCATTTTCATAGTTCTTGAAAAGATTATCTATCCACTTCCCCATTGAACCTAATGGGATAGCCGTTGCTGCAGCAAGAGCAGCTGCAACGGGTGGGGCAGCCATAGCGGCTGCCACAACTGAGCAAATCAGCACAGAAGCAAATGTAGCAACAAAAATTATATTGGAAACTTTTCGCCAAGCATACATATATTTGAGCTTCTTGTCAAGCTTGTTCTTTTTCAGTTGCAACTTCTCAAGCATCACCATTTGCTGCCTATAAACAGACTGAAACATTTGGAAGAATTCTACCGTAAAAGGGTCGCCAGCAGCTTTGAAATTCTTTAACTCCTCCAAAGTCCTAATGTACCTATTCCCTTCAACCCCATTCTCCTCCTCAAACTGCTGGAGCGCGACAAGAATGAGCAATTGGCTATCGCGCACCCTCTTTAAACATTTCTCCAATGCAGCACAGAAATCTAGAGTTTGTAAGCTATTCTCAAAGTAGTCTTCAACAAGTTCAAACAATTCTTGATTTTTCCATATGTCTTTCTTGCATTCTAAGATCACTTTCACAACCTCTTGGTTCATTTCCAAAAGGCATTCTGTGACTTCTTTCAAAGAATCAAATGAGAGTGCTCGAACCTCGACCCCAACTGCCAGTGTATTGATTACATGATTAGTGCGAGCTTGAAGAGTTGTGTCAAAGGATTGCAAATCTGTGTCAAGCCGGCACGCGGCTTCATATGAATTAAGCCCAGTTGTGTACTGCAGATTGGTATTGAAAGTAATAGCAGAAGCTGAAGTTTCAGCAGATTTCTTGCTCATATGACTTCCCATAGTTTCAATTCAGATCTATTAAACAAAATCAAACCAAAAAAAATCAACCCCCACTTCAAATTAAGCTAGCAACACAAAAAAATAAAAAATAAAAAAAATCACCCAATTCTCAACCTCAATCCACCAATCTTAGATGAATACTCCCAAATCCAGCAAAGAAAATGCAACCCAATTTCACATAAATCAAGACAAATATATGATAACTTGATAAGAAGATTCAATCCCAGTGAATATATAGATCAAATGACAAAACCAGAACATACCCACATATAAAAAACCAAACTTTCATATGCTTACCATCAGAAATCAGCACGAAAATACAACAACTAATTGAAGCCCCTTGAAACCTATAACAGAATTAGGAGCAAGCTTTTGAAAAAGATTGGTACTTCTTAGGGAAATTATCAAGAAAATCAAGAGATGAAAGTGATTCAAGTAAATAATAGTAGGAACTTTTGATTGATGGGTTTAGGTATTAGGGAAATGAAAGTGATATAAAGATGGGAAAGTTGAGAAAATGATTGAGGGTGAAGAGGAATGAAGAAGCTTAAAGAGAAATAAAACTGTTAATAACCAGAAGATGTGTTAGTGGTGGTGGTGGAGGGATGAGATTATAATAATAGCTTGCACGCATGAGTTAATTCAGATTGGGGATGGAAAACGCGGGAAGCAAGCTTCTCTACCGCCATTTTCTCTCTCCTAAACCATATCAATATATATGTATATATATCTACAGTTGTAACACGCAAACAATGGGGGGTAAGAACAGAGAAACTTGAGCCCAAAGACTGTGAAGTCATAGAGAGAAGACAATGGTCTTGAGTATGGGATACACAAGTAAATGAAATCATACGTGAAGAAGTTTATAGAGCAAAACAATACATACATTTTGCATATTTCTCATATGACTAATCTACCCATATTGCACTTAGCATGAAATTAGTACGGGTATTATAGCTAAATCAATCATTAAAAAAAAGAAGAAAAAACTGTATCCCGATCATTTTGTACAGGAAAATAGGAAAAATCTATTTTGTTTAGAGAATTCATATCTTTCATATCCGAAAATACTTTGCAGTGTTGTATGATACAACAGTGCAATGCATTGTCAAGTATTTCGAGTATTTTCTTCGAGTATCTTTAAGTAGTGCTCATGAAAATAATATAAAATAATATTGGTATTATAGTAAAATTCACATAAAAAAGATTCAAAACAAAGATAGGAAACAAATTTTAGTAGGAGAAAGGAGTTCAAATTAAAGAAATGTTAATGTTTCTTTTTAATACAAATATAGGTACTAATTAAAACATATATGTTATATTCAGTCTCACTTAAAAAAGAGTACTTTTTGTTGTTGTTGTTGTTGTTTCTAAAACTACATGAAGATGAAGTACTTACCTGGTTGCTACTTTTGAAACAATGGAATTACTTGTTGGGAGGAAGAAACCTGACTATGATGGCTCTCTGAATTGAAGCTTGAGTTAATATTATATTTATACTATATTTGAGCTACATAAGAGCAGCTTGTGCTGTAAGTAAATCATGATATTATCCACCTAATATTCTCATTAATACGAAGAAAAACAGCTATCAGAAACTTATAAAGCAAATTCAAGTAAAATTTAAAAATTACTACATGTTTTTGTTGTTATCTCTATGATAAATATCCATAAAGTAGCATGATCTGACTGCATGAGTAATTATGAAGAACTAGTATGTTACATTAGTCTCATTAATTAATTGTTGTTCACACTTAAGTTGATTAGAAAATAATTAGCTATAGCCCATCCTATATGAAATAATTGCTAAAAATCCAAAGAGATTTCAATAGCTAAGAATGGAAAAGAAAAATTCCTATTCATACTTATCCCAAGTCCAAAAAAGACAAAGGAATGAGGGAAAAGTTAATTAATTGTCGGATGCTATTCATCCACTGCCACAAAAAGAGTTTTCTTTCAAAACAGTAGATATTTAAGAATATATTTTTCTTGTTTATATGTAAATATATAAATGTTTAATTTAGTAGCGATGATATAATAGTGAAATTATGGATTAAAATTCCCTCAATTACATTTATTCTTCAATTTCTCCTGATACATATTTTGGGACACAAATATTAAATTTAGTGACATTTTCAGCGACACAATTATTTGTAACAATTTTTTTGTAACTAATTGTTTGTGACGAATTTTGATTTGTTGCTAAATGTAATATTTATGTCGTTCAATGTGTATCTAAAAAATTGAAAGATAAATATAATGAAGGGGTTCCTAATCATTTTTTCCATTACATTATTTTATATAATCATCAATAAAAAGATGACTATTTTGTAAAATAAGTTTTTGTTTTTTACCGATGAAACTCATTTTTTTTGTGTATTGTAGTTTGCATTGTACAAGATAAACTTTTTTATTCCACAAATGAAAAAGGCATAACTTTTTTTAATATTTCTTTTTTGATAATGAAACTTTTATTATTATTGAGAATCTATACAACAAAATACAAATGATTTTGAATTTTCCGCTCATCTAATAAATCATCTGAGCCGTTCAAAATTTGGCATAAATCTAACCGTTCATTATTTCTCCTTCTTTATTTCTTCTTCTTCTTCTTCTACCTCTTTCTTCCTCTCCAAACCCTATCTCCAATACTTTCTTCTTCTACCTTTTTCTTCCTCTCCAAAAAAATAATCTTAGTGCCAAATGCACGGGTTACCGCTAATATAATAATAATAGGCTACTTATTAGTAGAAAACGGGTAATGGTATTTATGTAAATTGAGTTACAATTTGGGTTGTTTGTGGTGAAGAAACTCAAATCGAAAAAAAGGCAGAAAATGCGGAACAAAAGCAAAATAGTTTTCGTCATCAGACAGCTCCGCGTGGTTCGACCAACTCGCTTACCCCCAAGTTTCGGTTATTGTTATCAAAAATAAAAAACTTTTCGAGATGACACGTCACTCGGTTGACACGTGTCAGCCTTCAAGTGGTTGCCGCCTTTGAGAGATTTCAAAAATACCGCACGCTACGTCAAATGGGATACATATGGTCACGTGCTTTGTAACGCATTCTTGTGTTGTGTCCTTAAAAAGCCATTTTGTTACACTATTATCATTTTCAGCAACCCAATCCTTTTGTCCACGTAAATAGGAAGTGATAACATAAAGTTCGTTATTACACCCAATTTGTCTTCTTTTGTTTGACGGCGTCAACTCAAGGTGAGTTCAGGAAAATTCTCGTGAGTATGAATTTTAAGGTCGAACAACTCAGGAAATAAAATTGAAAAAATCTTTTTGACCACCAAGGGTCAATTACTGGGGTTTATTACAATCTCATGGGTCGAATCTCGATTATATATCTGAGTAACAAAATATAATAACCCGGATCAATTCTTGAATTCTTATAAAATATAACAATTCGAGTCAAATTCCGAATGAAACTCCTGAGAAAACCTTATTAACCACTAAGAACCAATCACTTGGGGTTTATTACACCCTATTTCTCTCTCTCTCTCTCCTCTCTCCACTCATATTAAATATTTGAGTAGCAAAATATAACAATTCAGGTCAAATTATAACATAACAAGACTTGAGTCAATAATATATTTTTAGGTTATTTTAATCCACCACAGACTTACTCAAAAGGTCACGACTGAATGTATTTATGATAATAATTTGATTCCTTATATACATATTTAAGTATTTCACGTGTTACGATGTGAAACTAAAATATTATACAAAATATGTCAATATATAAAATATGAATGCAAAAAAGAAATGAATCTATTTATATGCTATTATTTTATTGTTATTTATATTTTTATATTAGTCGTAATTCAAATTCGACATAAAATTAATTAATATAAAAATTATTATTTTTTTATATTTAATGCGATATGTATGTGGATTAAAAAGTTCAAAAAAAAAACTAATTTAATTCACATGTAAACTGCAAAAAATTGCAATGCCGAATATTTTAAGGGTGGAGAACCTCCGCAGAGTTCTTGATTTAAAAAAACGATCAATATGTTTTATAATTTTTTTCATACATAGTTCTACATTGTGTATACACACTTGTATTTTGTTTTTATATTTTATATAATATAATTATATTACAGAAAGTACAATACCGTTGATTTATTATTCTATGACTCCATTTTCTCATATTTTCTTGTTGTCAATATTATTAATCAATTATCTTATTTTATAAGAATTTATTTTAAAAAGAGGATTACCCGACACTAGGGGTATGGTATCTAACGGCACAGTAGATGCCAACACGTGTCCTCAACGTTAAGCAACCGAACCGTCGTTCTAGACGCAGACGCAGGACATGAGTCAATGATGACAGTGATACCCCATATTTATTGAGAGAATCAATTTTATAAGGATCTTAAATTAATATTTTTACAGTATTTAATAGAAATTAAGTAATATTATATTTTTAGTAAAAAATTAATTTTTTTTAATTTTTTTAATAAATTATGTAATATTATTTATTATGGTAAAATTTATTTAATAATTTTAACAAAATTAAAATTTCTTGATTTTCTTCTAAATTATAAAATTGACAGATTTTTATTTGATGCTGTAAAAATATTAGTTTACAGAAGATCCTTATAAAATTTATGCACTAGAAATAATATTTCGTAATATATAAAATAATATAATTGTATGCATATATTACTTTGTATGCCTAAAGAAATAACTTTTTTTCCTTAAAAAAATAATCACAAAGGGTAATTGACGTCTTAAGACATATAAACGAATCTCCAAAACACGTAATAATTAACTATGTTAATTTGATCACGTGACTGTCAAAGTTTAAAATACAATATTTTTTTTATACAAATAAATTAATTTGGTCCTTAAATGCACCATTTTTAATTACATGCTCATATAGACTAACTTTTTGACTATATTCAAAGTCATCTTAATTATACCTCGAGTGTATCTTGTTTTGAAAATCTTTCGGAGAGTTTTTCAATAACATATATCGGCATGTTTTGATTTATAATGAAGCAACAATGTCGTCTCTTATTTTAGAGGTTCTATATATATTCTCTGTGATTACATATATATCAATAATAAATGTTTCAATTTGATAGCCTATTCTATTAAGAAATGAGACACTCATCTATATATTTATGCTTTTAAAAATTATTTTACTCATATTTTAATTTAAAACTAAATCAAAATTCATCATTACTAACCAAATCAAATTGGATATATTAAAAACCAATTGTCGTGCACATACCGGCCCACTAGCCAATGCAAGCCCGTAATATTTAATCCCAATTTTGTCAACCCATAATTATTCCCCATCACGAGACTCATAACCTTCCTGCATGCCATGCAACTATTCTCTATAAAAAAAACCCTAACTCCAAATTATAAGGAACTCAAGAACAAGTGAATTCATTTTTTGAGAGAAATGGAAGCACACACAAAGCTTGTGACATTGGTTTTGGTTTTCATTGCAGCCATTACCGCTGAGCCAATGTCCGTAAATGGTCTGAACAATCGGACCATTTGCGGCATCACCACGGTCCACGGACGGTTTCATATCATGCAAACCGTCGGTAAGTGGCCTAAAGCCTCTACCGCCTTCGGCTGCATGATTTTCAGCGCTTTATAACACCAACATGCAATGCATGTGCTCTTTCAAAAACTCAAAGCTGTTGCCTTCTTTTGAGATAAACCCTAACCTTGCCTTGCAGCTCCTCCGGCTTAGTGTGTGGGCCCAAGTGTATATTAGGGTTCACATGACCTAATTGAATTAAATGTACAAATTAGGGTTTACAAAAAATCTAATTAAATGTACAAATTAGGGTTTATGTGACCTAATTAAATGTACTAGACCCGGGGAAGTCTCCACGTGTTCCAAGGCAGAAGACTCGTGGATGCGACCTATTTTGGGAATTGATTGAGGGATTGGATTGGTGGCTAGAAGAACAGGGCAATTTGGGCATTACTTTGATGATTAAAGGGCATTTCTGGAATTTTTCCTTTAAAACATAATTAAAGGGTATTTTGGAAATTTTCCTTAAAACATGTGACTATTTCCAGGAAAACTCTATAAATAGCCCCTCTATTCTAAGAAAAGGGGATCGCTCTCAAGACATTATACTTGGACTCTTGAAAGCTCAATACACTTGGAACTCTCTCACAACTCGAAGACTCAAGAAGACTCTTGGAATCCCTGCTACCCTAACCCGGTTTCCGGATTCTAAGAGTTCTGCCACGTGTCATTGGAGTAATTGCTCACCTGTTCTTCTCCCCTCTTCAATCAATCAATCAACTCCGTGCTCTTCGTGGATTTCTCTCCTCTCCAGCCAATACGAAACCCTAACCCTAGCAAGGTATAATTTTCCTTACCTACATTTATTTGGCGACTCTGCTGGGGAGGTGTATAATTCGTGAAGGGTATGCTCACAACTCGAAGTGGGAGAATTACAGGAAGAGTTTCACCGACAACAAGTATCACTTCACCGGATCCGATTTTAAGGCAAGTACATCCAGTGCTCCAAAGCGCGAATCTGGATTTTGATCAACCTATCTTAGAAGACGTTTCAGAAGGAAGCTCAACATCACCTCAAATGGTTGATCAACAACAAACCAGCGCTAGACAGACAAACGCAGAAAGGCAAGGTGAGGAAGTAACTGGAGCGCAGACGACTGCGAATGCTGTGCAGATGGAGATGCTCAAGGCATTACAGGAGGCACGAGAAGGCCAAGGGATGATGATGACCATGATGTTGGAAATGCAGAGGAAGCAGGAAGAGATGGAGGATTTCCGTCAGCAGTTGATGCAAATCCCCACTTTCAGGGCTATGTTCCCAGGAAGTTCGCAGGGGGAACGAGCAGAAGTGGAGGACAACAGCAACAACAAAGAGAATCCGACTGTGCCTCCAACAACGGAGAGTCAGCCGATTCCAATCATCCACTTGGAGCCCCAAAACAGCGGTGATGTGCCACAACTCAGATTGGAAGTGAGTCAACCTCAGCCAACATCATCCCGACCACTCTCCCAGTATTTTCACAAGTGCAGATACCGACCATCCCGAGCCACATCCAACGAACAAGTCGACAAGCACCGCCGATACAAACTGTGCAGGATGCAAGTGTACACCAGCCAGTTTCCTTACCATACACACCACCTATGCATCAGTACATCACAGCCCCTCAAAGAGTCCATACCACGAGCCAGTATGTGACGAAGGATGATATGATCGATGTGATCAATCAATTTCGTAAGCAGACATCCCGACCTTCAGAGTTGGACTTTACTCCACCCTACCCGGCACATGTACGGAGACAACCGTACCCGGCAGGGTATATTGAGCACCCCCCGCAGTTCCCAAAGTATAACGGGGAGAAAGGGAATGCCAGGGAGCATATTGCCAGATTCGTGGAGTCGATGTCTCCATGGTTGGGTTATGATGAGGTGAATAACCATAATCTGTTGATGAGGGAATTTAACAAGACTTTGACGGATAGTGCCTTCAGTTGGTACTACAATTTGGAGAAGGGATCAGTCCATGATTGGGATGATCTGAAATTACAATTTTTTAAGAAATTTTTCTATGTGCAGAAACATGTAACTATTGTAGAACTGATGCGATTCGAGCAGAACCTGAATGAGGAGCTGTCAGATTATGTGGACAGATTCAGGGCCCAAGCAGAGAAGTGTGCCGAGCCAATTGAAGAGAAAAACTTGGTTAACATATGCAACAATGGTGCTATAGACTCCTTCAAGCCCCATCTCATTACAAAGGCCTGTGATTCATTTGCAACCTTCTCATCCTTCGCACAAGATTTGGGAGGAATCGTGACAGTGCCCATCAACCATGCGATGGTTACATGGAAGGGTAAGAGAACAACAACTGTGGCGTTGGCTGACTCTTAGTCAAACCCACAAGGGGGCAAGAGGGAGAAGAATGAGCGAAATTTTGAACTAAGTAAAGGAAAACTTGGGGGCAAGTATACCAAGATGTCAGTTCCAGAGGCTATCACATGCAGTGAGAAGGCATTCAGGGGCCTGTACGAACAATGAGTTGAGCACGGAGTGGTAAAACCCCCAACGCCTAAATTTGTGGTGACGGAAGAGATGAAAAGAAGACCAAATTTCTGTGTGTACCACCAGTACGCAGGACATTCCACTATGGACTGTTACAGTATGCGGAGGATATACCATGAGAAGCTGGCAGCTGGAGAAATCGAACTGTGAAAAGAAAAGCACCGTGTATGAAAAGCCATTTCCAAACCACAAAGGAAAAGAAACATGCAACATTATTACTCATGGTGTAGCCCAAGAGGTAGGGAAAAAAAAAATCACCCAAGATGGTGGTCCACTAGAAAATGGTGGTTGAAGTACTCAAGAGTATCCCTTGCCAAGAAATTGGATGACCAAGGGAGGAGACACAAGAATTGACGAATTAAAAATCCACCCACGATGGTGGTCAAGTCCTCGTGGATTGCACTTGCCAAGAAATTGGATGACCAGGTGACGAGGCATGCAACTTAAGCCCTTATGAAACCCTATACGCCAAACAATTGACACGATGTACAAAGGGATAAGGCACAAAGTTATACTTTCAACTTTAAAAGTAATCGAGGCACCTGACTATAAGTCCTTAAAGTTATACTTTCAACTTTAAAAGTAATCGAGGCACCTGACTATAAGTCCTCAAAGTTATACTTTCAACTCTAAAAGTAATCGAGACACCTGACTATAAGCCCTCAAACCCGAGAAAGTTACACTTTATCTCTAAAAGTGGCGAACGTTATGCTTTATCCGACAAAAGCAAAATCTATTATTATTATCTTTATGAAATTTTTTGAAACATTGTGCTTTTCGTTAAAATCAATATGATTATTAATAGAAATGTCAAACTTTCACTTATACTTGAATATTCTTTGATTTTAAAAGTATGGATTCAAGTGTTAGTTTGCGAGAAATCGAAAAATTGCATGTTTACTCTCATTATTATGAATATTGTTGTCTTGGAGTATTAATTTGAATAACTTATGATTCAATACTAAACATTGGGTCTTAAGGAAAAAATTCAAGTTAAAGACAATCACTAATGCTAAAGAAACTCTACTACGATAAATGACATATAAATGAGTTCTTTGATACAGAAAATAACAAAAAGCTACAAAAAGCCATACCTAGAAGTGAGGAAATCCAGCCCAGCACGAAAAAATATTCATCGGGAGAGGAGCTGCACAAATCACGGGCTTAGAGAATGCCTGTAGCTCCACGACATCTTTGTTGTTGGGTGGATAGCCGAGGTCACTAAAAGGCGAGGTGACAGAATCAAGATGAAGAAAGCGAGCTCCTCAACGGGCAAAGAAAGTAAAGCATCGATGCCCCACCCAAAGAACTAGAAACTATACCCTCCCTTTTAGGTGAAGCCTCGGGAGAATCCTTCTGGGGAGGATGGAAATCAACAATAGGTTTCGCAGGATTCCCCCTCGGGGGAGGAGGATTAACTGTCATAATCGCATCAGCATCCACATGGGTGTCACCGGTACCCTCCAAGCTGTCAACCGTTATATGTGGGCGTGAAGATGGAACTGTACTAACCACAGCAGGACCTAAGCCTACATCAGACATGAAATCGTCAACATTAAGGCTGACACGATCATCATGAGGTGCGGAGGACTTGACAACAATCATGTTATGTCAGCGAGGCTCACAAGTAGTGGAGGTCACCACCTCACTTGCCGTATCCATGCGAAATCCAATGGGAATATCATCATCATCATCATCATCATCATTATCATCATCATTCTCGACAATCTAAAAACAAGGATCCTCGGCTTTACTCTAAAGCAAGTAAATCTCATCTCCCCGACAGCAGAGGATCCTGAGGGGGGAACTCGAGGAGGTAACCGAGACGAAGTCTGAAAGGATCGTGTCATCATGAAATCATGAAGTATAATTGTCAGTCCGCCTGAAAGCTTCTATCAAGTGTGCAACGCACTTGGTATCCCTATGCACATGCGGGGAATGCGACCGGAATGGGGGAAGTCGTCCCAACCTCCGCAAGCCGCGACATAAAGAAATAAGCCTTCTTGCCTTTCCACAATCATTGACGAAGGGAGTTACTTGGGAAGTCTTCAAGTCTTCAGAGCATCCGGTGGACAAGGCCTGCAAGAAAGAAAGACTCCACATAAGGGTACTAAGGATGTCAAACAAAGCATATGAACTTGAGTAGGCTTACCATGGCAAAGGGAGAATGTGAGGTTTTCACTTGAGAATACCTGAAAATAAGAAGAAATGAAGTCAGGGAAGGATCAAAATCACAATTATGAAAGAAAAACAAGATTTGAAATTTTTCCAAAAAACTTCGGACAACCATAATGCATCATTCGGAGCCATTTTTTGGATTATTTTGATATATATCATGGCCGTTGGCGATGACTTTTGAAGTGCTCGTCGATACGGTCGTTTTGATATATTATGGGCCCCGAAACTCCAAACGGAACAAAAGTTATGGTCAAAACAGTGATCACGCTTCCCAATGTTAAAGTTTTGATACATTTTCTCCTAGGGTTCGCCCCCTAGGGTTAGGCTCCCTTAGGGTTCGACCCTCCTAAAGATCGGTCTCCTGGGAAAAAAAAACTCAAGTCCCTAGGGTTCGGCCTCCTAGGGTTCGGCCAACCTAGGCAAAAAAAAAACACTATATTTTGTGTACCTTGAAAATTCTGGTGCCCCACAAATTAATTTTTTCGGAACGGATGCTTCTTTGTCAATAAATATTATGTTTTTCTTTATTATCCGAGGGAACCCTACCGAGATATAATCCAAGTAACGGGGCTCGGAAGACAAAAGAAAAGCTACAATAACCTGAGTAGAAGCGTAAGAGAAGCAAGTCAAGAAGAAGTTCGGCAGAAAATACTCAAATAAACTGAAAAAAATTGAAAGAAAGAGAAGAAGAAATTGTTTTTTTACCTCGTTCCGAAGCTGAAGACTGTTGGCTTGACGACTTCTTGGTGATCTTCAGACTTGAATGAGGAGAGAGGAAAAGAAAAAAAATTTCACGATGAAAAGAAAAGCCTAAGTGACTTGGGAGATATATATATATATTCAAACCACAAGCTTGCAATAGCAAAGGAAGCAATCTTTATTTTCCTCTTGCGGAAGATTTTGCAATATAAAGATAAGTCTCTTTGAGTTTATTTTTAAATAAACACATATATTTTTGAAATTTGTTTAAATTTGGTATTTTAATGGATTTTTGGAAAATATATATATTTGATATCTGATATTTTATTCGTATCAATAGACAATTTTCGAAATTGGTATATATATATATATTGAATATTTTGGTTTACTAAGGAAAAAAGATCTTGCTTTACAAAATTTTAAAGGAAGATTTTGTTTCCAAATATTAAATTAAGATTTGATTATTGGAATTTATTTAGTGATGTCTGATTATCTTCCTTGTTTTAATTCTCAGAAAATAAAGAAATAAATATTAGACAAAAATGAGGTAGCTTTCAGATGATCTACCAAGAGGTTCAAGGAAGAGCCCTTCTAGGTCTTGCCTCCTCAGGGTTTAAACTTAATGGTTTAGTCCCTAGGGGTTCCCTCTTCTAGAACTCTTGTGTTCAATACTTGAACAAGGGGAGTCTCTCAAGGAATCCTGTTCGAAAACTTGGAGTATGTTGCACGAGCGTCTCTCAAGGAATCGTGACTCTCGCGCAGGGGGCAAATGTGGGCCCAAGTGCATATTAGGGTTCACATGACCTAATTGAATTAAATGTACAAATTAGGGTTTACAAAAAACCTAATTAAATGTATAAATTAGGGTTTATGTGACCTAATTAAATGTACTAGACCCGGGAAAGTCTCCACGTGTTCCAAGGCAGAAGACTCGTGGATGCGACCTATTTTGGGAATTGATTGAGGGATTGGATTGGTGGCTAAAAGAACAGGGCAATTTGGGCATTACTTTGATGATTAAAGGGCATTTCTGGAATTTCTCCTTTAAAACATAATTAAAGGGTATTTTGGAAATTTTCCTTAAAACATGTGCCTGACATGTGACTATTTCCAGGAAAACTCTATAAATAGCCCCTCTATTCTAAGAAAAAGGGATCGCTCTCAAGACATTATACTTGGACTCTTGAAAGCTCAATACACTTGGAACTCTCTCACAACTCGAAAACTCAAAAAGGCTCTTGGAATCCCTGCTACCCTAACCCGGTTTCCGAATTCTAAGAGTTCTGCCACGTGTCATTGGAGTAATTGCTCACCTGTTCTTCTCCCCTCTTCAATCAATCAATCAACTCCGTGCTCTTCGTGGATTTCTCTCCTCTCCAGCCAATACGAAACCCTAACCCTAGCAAGATGTAATTTTCCTTACCTACAAAGTGCAACTTTGTATATACAGTTCGTTCATTGATGAATTCCCTCGTAGGCTGAATTGTGTGATTGATTTTGATGTTTGTGATTTCTTATGTGATGGACTGCTGTGGTGATGAAGTTAATTACTTTTATATCAGCTGTATGCATTTTTAATTGTTTTTATTTATTTATTATTATTGTTATTTTTATCCTTTTCAATTTCATTAATATCTTATGTTTAAGAACCTTGTTGTGTGTTATGAAGTACTATGCAATCTTGAATATTTCTGTAAAGTTGGCCATTTTGATAAATTTCCTTTCATATTCATTTACCATATATATATATATATATATATATATATATATATATATATATCCTAATTAAGCTACACGTGTAGATTCATATCGATTATGTCTATAACATTAGAGAGAGAGAGAAAGAGATCTAGAGGGAGAGAATATATAGTAGAAATTAGAAACTAATAGTCCATTTATTATAGGTGTTTCAAATATATATGTGAGCGACTGAGTCTGAGTTAATACATATATAGTTCAAGGAACATGTTTTTTACTAACTGTTGCAACCATTAAGAATCAAATAAATTAAAGTTCTACCATGCAATAGTTTCTCTCTCTGGGTGCACATAAAGAAAAAGTATGGAGGTTCTATGTTTGGGATGGGCCGGGATTCATATACAGCTAGAGTTATTACACATAATATTACTCTCTCAAAAAAAAAATTAAGGTGATTGATATTGTGGAATAAAAATGATATTGTCATAGTAAATGTTGATTAAATATTAATTATCATTAGATTAAATACAATAATGACAATAAATGTATTTAATTTTACTCTAAAAATATAATACAATGGGAAGTCATTATTATTGTAATTTGGATTAGCAAGGGAATCACAATAATTAGATATAATTAATATGATGACATGCATGGAGGACAAAATGATGCAAAGATATTGATAATTTGATTCTCAAGCACCTTTGACGAATTATTTAAAAAAAACCCTTGAATATATTTATCTTAAATATTATATATAGTATCACCTTAATTTTTATTCATATCACATTTAACATCAACTTGAATATGTCACAATTTAATTATTCATATCAAACATATATGCATAACACCAAGTTGAATAAAATTCCAAATATGATTCATATATTATTAAAAAAGCTAGTAATTATTAATTATTCTCATTCATCTCTAATTGAAGATCGAATACTTGAAGTATGCATCCCAATAATACCATTCAAAAATGTGAATTTCATAGTTTCAACACAACCATGCAATTAATTTCCCATCTGAATATTAGATTTATTTGAGGAAATCACCAATTATTTCTGAGCTTGACCGGAAAACCAACTCCCACCAAGCATTCTCAGCCGCCTCGCCAGTTTTTTCAAACACACGGGTGGAATCAATCCGGTGCATTACCCATTGACGCTCGTTTTTCAGGCGATGGATCTTCTGAAGCTGATTAGAAATTAAGGTGCAGGTATTTTGTTTAATTTCTTCAATGGCTTCTCCAAGCAATTTCTCTTTGCTTTCTTCATCCAGTTTTTTCTCGGCTCGCAAATATTTGTCCATTTCAGGAACCCCAATTGATCTACGAATACCTTTAGAGTAGTCCGCCTCGGGGTCAAATATTTCGCGTACCTCATCAACTAGGCCTGCATGTATAGATTAAATTAAAAATAGTTGAGTTATATTAAGGAAATTCATATTTTCACAACAGAAAATGACATCTATAGCAATAATTTTTATGTGAAAATATCAGTTTCCTATAGCAATAATTTTTATGTGAAAATATCAGTTTCCTATATTAATTGTAGCATACATACGATAATATGAACAAAGGATATTTTTGAAATTTTAAACTTTTCTTTAAATGTTTTAGTTTGATTAATTAACGCGAGAAATCTTATTCAAAAACACATAAAGCATGACATCTTGAAAAAAACAAACTTACGTTCATAATTTAATTCTATCTTGTAAATTACTCTTATCTTGCCAATAGATTTAATTCTGTACATAAACTCTTATCTTGCAAATAGATTTGAATGTAAATGTTGAAAAATTAATTATACATCGACTAATTTTATATCAAAATTAGATTGCAGTTAAGGTGAAAGCCTAAACGATAAAATTTAATAATAATAATGTGTGAGCCTTTTTTTTATTCATATAAATTTATTCTATGTATTATGTGTATTCAACACATGTCGGTACTATATATATACTCAATACTGACATAAATTTATCCAATGTATTATATGCAGATATATTGATATTTAATATTTATATAAATTTATTAATATCTTAATTAAAAAGGGTCGGAAATTAATGTTTTACGGTCGAAAATAGTTTATTAGGGTTTGCTCTGGCCAAACAACCTTAATAACCATTATGTTTTCCCATTTCTTTAATTTTAGTCCGTACATCATAAAAAAAACAAATAAAAATTTGTAGTTAGAGAGAGAAATTAATTAAAATAGATAAAAATGAAAAGGCTCAAGCAAAATCAAGAATGTGATATGACTACACCTGAATCCACCATAAGGTCCACCCTTTTGGACACGAACGAGTATAGAAGGGGTAGCGAAACATCGAGCCAAATGAAGCAACAATCAAATCTTGACCTAAAATTGAAGAAACTACTTTCCACCAGTTCTTCAACAAACGAATTCGATCCACCAACGACGATCGGAACCCTACCGGACCTTAAAATTCTCTTAATAGCAGTGACAGCATGAAAACAAAAATCAGTAGCATTAAAATCAGATTGAGGATCAAACTTTGATAACAAATGGTGCTTTATGCCTTGCTGTTCCGACTTGGTAAGTTTGTTGGTCACAATGTCAAGTCCCTTGTACACTTGCATTTTGTCGGAGTTGATGATTTCGCCTTCAAACTTGGCGGCAATCTCAACGGAGAGCTTGGATTTTCCGGTGCCGGTTGCTCCCATTATGAACACAACCTTCTTCTTTTCCAATGAAGCATTGAAGAACCCCATGGTGATAATTGCTGGAAAAAAAAAGTACAGTGTAAAATGAGACCATAACTTGTAAGTACTAGTAGCATTTATTTGTTTCTCATGTCAACAAAGAAAATTGTAAATCGTACATAACAAAAATGGAATAACTAGCAACCTTACGAGTAACGATTTTAAATGTATTTTTATAATTGAATTGTAATAATATAAATTTTTTTTATATAAAAAATAGAATAACACTCTCTATGTTTTAAATTATAAAATCATTATTGACTTTTGACAGCCAATTTAATATATTTTTAAATTCAAAATTGAGATGATCAATTTATTAAAGATAATAAAAAAGTAAGTCTTACAATGAGTAGATATTTTGATATAGTTTACGATATTTATCATTATATTAATTAAAATTAAAAAAAATTCATGTCGATTTTAAATTTAAAAATATCTTAAATTAACTTAAAAAATTAACCATCTCAAAATACATATGAGATTTTCTTAGATTTTTCTCTCTCGTATAATATTACATTTTGCAAACTGCACTAACATCTATTCGTGTACTATATCTCAATTTGACTCTCAAAACTTAGGAGAGCAACAAATTTTAATTAAAAAAAATTGTGACTGCAATTTATTTATTTATTTTTTGCAACCATAGACCATGCATAAGTATGAATCTGGTTTCTCCTTTTAAAAATGGAACAGAGAATGAGACTGCAAGCACTCCAGCTAAAAGTTGCAGCTAGAAATTAACCGCATCGCAATGTATAAGTATAAATATGTAAAACTGCAAGAATGATGATTTTTTTTTAATTTTCTGATTGGTTAAAGAAAAATTCATTAAATTCAGAAAATAGTATATAAGTGACAAATTCCAAAGATATGAATAAGGCCAAATAAAAGTTTTAAAACTGCAAGAATGATGATATAACATACATATATACATACATACATAAAACCCAATTAAAAGTTTTAGATTTACCACTAAATTAAACTCACCGGTGACTAGACTAATTATAAGATAAAAGATGGATGTGAATTAATCCTTCAACATTCAAGCTATTATGCAGTTTAGCTTTAGGGGTATATGTGTGTGTGTATATATATATATATATTGAAATATATATAGGGTTTCTCTCAATTCTCTGGCGTTGAGTTTTCTGTCTCTTTATCTTTTCTGATTAGAATTTTTCGCAATTATTTTATAGGCCAAGCACAATAACATCCATTATGATAATTGATTGCGTAGTATATATGTAACCTCTCTATATAGTTATATAATTACTATTATGATGATCATTTTTAGATTTGTACGAAACTTTAATTATTCACAACGTGTAAATCATGCAAATCAAATATAGTTGATTGTACCTAGACAATGATCTGTACCAAATTCCTATAGCGGGTTGTAAATCGAATACTGTTAATTGCCCAAATTAATTGCTCAATTTTGACCTTTTAAAATCAAATTGACCATTTTTAAAACTAATTTTTTTTTACTATTTTTGCTAAAATATAGGTGAAGAGATTATAACCAAAATAAAGTATATACAATTTATTACTAACTCCAATTTTTATAATTTTAGAAATATATTTATATATGCTTAATTATTAATTCTAAAAATAGTCAATTTGACTTAAAAAAGTTAAAATTGAGCAATTAATTTGGGACGAAGTGATATCTAGTAAATATGGAATACATTTCTTATAATATTTATCCAAAAAAAAATTCAATGCACTTCACATTTAAAGTGCAATGCATAATATTTTAAGGGTTAAAGGATATTAGTAGTTTCTGATAAAAAAAAATGGTCAATAGCTAGTTCAGATATGCAATTTGAACTTTTTTCCATACATAATTATTCATTTGTTAATATATTTCTTATATTTTATACAATTTTATAACACAATTATATTTTCATATCAATTATATTGTTTGACTAATTGTCAATACTATCAATATATATATATATATATATATATATATATATATATATATATATAATGCAATTATGTACAATATTTCAAAGTTAAAGTTTGTTAATTATAGCCAAATTGTCATTTATACTCAAACTTATATAGCCATTTAAGTTTACCTAAGCGGGTTTTAAACTAAATTTGAAGACTTTCAATTTAATTAATCATTATAATTATCTTATTTTATATAAATTTCTTTTTTGAAATGGATGACCCAGCCTCACACGAGGGGGGGGGGGGGGGGATATCTAACATCACAATACCGACACCAACGAGTGTCCTTAACTTTAACCAGCCGAACCGTACGTCGGTATAGACGCAAGACATGAGTCCATGGTCATAATGTGAGTCAATGGTCATATATAGTGGAAGCCAATTTTTTTTTAACACTAGCATTTAGCAAAACGACATCATTTCAGCCTAATATGTATATCACTTGAAGCACAAACCCTCTCCACATTAATAGGTTTGATATGAATTGTTGAACTGTGTGGGTTTCATTATAAAAGTTCTATTATAAAAAAGTTTGAGAACATTGAAGCTAGTTCAACAACATAAAATAAAATTTAATTTCATATTTTATACATTTATAATTATACAAATGTAAAACAATATATATCCTTGTATGTACGTATCTACAAAGTAGGAAGATTGAAAGAAAATACATTAATTATTTTTTTTTTACACAAGTACATTTTCTTATATAGGACCTAAAGAATATATCTATTTAAAAAAGAGCAATCCACGTTTTAAGACATACAAACGATTATAACATTGGAAGACTGAGAATGAAAATGAGAATGAAAATGGAATGGACATTTCTATTCATATATTTGGTCAGAACGAGAAGCTACTCGATTTTGATCGATCGAAATTTTTTTTTACGGTTGTCGATTGAAATGGAATGATCAATCTTTACCCATACTAATAAAATAAACATTCTTTTAAACATATGATTAATTAGGCATTCCATTACAATGCTCATTCCCTCACTTTTTAAGTAACCAAACATAAGAATGAACATTCTTTTTAGAATGCTCATTCTATTCCCCCCTAATTAACCAAACAAGCCATAAGACACTTAATCACCTTAGTTTAACTGACTATTTTAGTTTGATAATATACTATATTTTTTAGTTTATTCCAATAAATCATATCATTAAATACATCATTGTTAAATAAAATATACTGGAGTGTTGCTATTTCATAGAATAAAATCAATTAAATTAATAGTTATATTAGGTACTTACATGAATTGAGAGAAGATATCTTGTATGTATCACGTTTCCGCTACGCTTTAGGGTGAAATTCTTCAATTGCCTCTTCCAATCTTTAGATTAATATATAGATGTGTATAAAATTTTTGAGAAGATAATTGTGACCAAACCCTAATTGTTTTTTATAGAATAGCTAAGGGTCAAAATGGTCCATCAAGATTATGAAACCTAGGGTCCATTATGTCAAATACTATTAGTAATATTATTTATATGCCACATAATTACCAAAAATATAAATAAAATGATTAAATTAATGCAATATGTAAGTCCAATAATTAATTCCATAAATAGTATGTAGAGACCACATAAGGAAACAAATTAAAATAAAATATTGTAATATGTAAGCCCAATAATTTCAAAAATAGTAGAGGCCACATAAGGAAATACATTTAAATAAAATATTCTAACATTTCTCACTTGGTCGAAATACTATTTATATACAAAACATAACGTTTACAATCATTAATTTGGTCAAACATTAATTTAATGTCTATATTGTAACGCCCCCAAAATTTGGGTCTTACCTTTGAGCCCAAGTCTGGTGCGTCACGGTACTACCCATAACATAATCTTACTACATGAATGTAATACAAAATTATTACAACATGTCCTCTTCTAATCCCAGGTACGAAGACCTTTACTAATACATTATCTAATATTTAATACAACATCATTATAATTATATAATACAACAAAAACTTTAGTCTTTCTGCTTTAACAATTACTAATTCTTATCTTCTTCTTACACCTGGTCCTTCGGAGAAAGTTGCAAAATTAAATTTTTACAAGAGTGAGCATTTAATTGCCCAACAAGTATAAACAATTGAATAAACAACACCGTAGGAATAAAATAACATCACATTGAAATCTTCAACAATTGAACAATAATTGTGAAGTCATGCGAATAAACAGAAATAATTAAATTCCTTATCATCTACCATTGTTAACATCATCATCACTATCACCATATTTGAAAACAATTAACTTCAACATGTTTCTCATCATAGTTTTTGATTTTCAGGACTTAGCCTATTAAACAGTTCAATTAAAGAACATGAAAGTCCAATAATAATCTAGAAGGGGGGTTGAATAGATTATTACCGTTTAATAAATTATCTTAGGCCTTTTTAAATTTTTAGTAAATTAATTTGCAGTGTCAGAAATTAATATGCAAGATGGTAAAAATTTAATCACACAATGCACAGAGATTTGTCTGGTTCACAACATACATCCAGGGTATGTTGCTACGTCCAGTCTCAAGCTCCTCTCCAGAACTTGAGATCCTATTACTATCAGTAATAAATACTCCTTCAACAGGCGGAGAAGCCTTTACAAAGTTTTATAGACAAACTTACAACTATTCCACAACTAACTATCTTGGACAGCAAGCTCTCAGCTCCCTCCTCAAACTTAGTTGCACCTTTCCTTTGAGTTCAGTTTTACTTTATGATCTGGTCTTGAAACGACAGTCTCTTCCTCACCTCACAAGTACACTAGAGACCCAACTCCCAGTTGACCTCTCTAAGTCTCTGGTCTTGGTCAAAGAATTACTCGTCTTTCTCACAAATACATAAAATAAACTAACTCTACCCTTGTCCTTTTACAAATGGATTTGATGTAAATATGCTTCTAAAATAAGCAGATGAAATTTAGTACAGATGTATAAAAGTTTAAATAACTTTTATATTTGATGCTCTTCAAATAAGCAGATAACAATTAAAGTTCAGTTATATTTATAAAAGTTCAATGACTTTTATATTTGAGAAAGTATGCTTCTTATGTAAGCAGGTATGAGTTTATGCTCAATAAATATCAGTGCTTCTAAATAAGCAAATATATAATTTAATACAAATTTATAAAGAAGTATTTATTCTTTATAATAAAGAATGTGTTTCTTTTGATTTCAAATGTTATGCAACAAGTATTGTATGAAAAATAATTTTAGGTTCAAATACTTGTAATAACATATATAAATAAACAGTATTTGATATAACAAATAAATTTGTTGTAACTCAAAGATATATGAAAAATATTTTATCTATTATGTGAATGATTATAAATAAAGCCACTTAGGATTTTAAGGACCGTTTGAATAATTCGCTCGAGAGTGAATAAATTCAAATTATATCGGTTTCTAAGTACGGGCAAAATTTTATAGTTTCACAATTGATACTTATATAAATATTTTCAGTGGATCGCAAGAAATTCAAGAAACTGTTCGGATACGTCTCTATAAGAGAAGTATCTCAGGGTTGTGCTGACGATCAAGCTATAATCCACTTTACTAATATTTATATAAATAATATTAATAAAAAGCCACTTAGGATTTTAAGGACCGTTTGAATAATTCACTCAAGAGTGAATAAATTCAAATTATATCGGTGTCTAAGTACTGACTTATTATTAATAAATAGATGAAATATAGATATATATAATTGTGTATAACAATTTGTATTTGTATATCTATAATCATAAACAAGTAAGAGATAATGCAATTAAATAATTCAAACAACTTATCTCAAACACTTGTGACCAATTTTCTCTTCCTTAACTAATCAGAACCTTGAAAATAGAAGAGAGCTAAAGCTTTTTAGAGAGAGAGAATGTAGGCAAGGAGTAAGCTTTTTCTTTTGAAATTGGCAAATAAGAATGAAGAATTAGCTTCCTATTTATAGAATTTTGAAGCTAGGGGCATGTTGGTCTTTTTGGAAAATCAAGGGCTGTGATGTTGTCATTTTGAAATGGAAGGCTCGGATAAAATTTAACTCACACGGATCAGTATTCAGCAATTTTTCTTCCGCATTAAAGTTAGGACGTTTGAAAATTCAACCATCTTTTGGTGCATTAAATGAGCACATGCTCATTTGCTTTTCAAATTGATTTCTAGCTTCATGCACGGATGAACCAAGGTTTTGTCCCAAAATATGAGTCCAATTTGATTTGCCAGCAAAGCTCGGTCAAAGCTATAGGCTTTTAGCTTTATGGCATACATGCATACATAATATATTTATATGACACACATACATGCACATGTTATAATTCTCATTTCATGGTTTCAGATGGAACAAATATTTTGTTCTCAAAATGCTTCTTGCTCATGGGTCCCACGAATATGATCTCTTGCATTTCAAATAGATTTAAAGCACATGCAAGCTTTAAATGCTCCAAGTTTCCTTATTTCCAAATCCATTTTCGGATGCCCAAAATAATTTAAGGCTCAATTTGGTTCAGGTCTTTTATCCGAGTATACACACATATGTATAAATATTTTAAATCTCTAAGTGTGTAATAAAAATCTTTTTGCTTTGAAATTTATTTTGAAATAGGAATACTCCTTTGCCTTAGGAAATGTTAATATGTGAATTAATCATTTTAACACTTGATATTATTTTATCAAGGTTAATACGATATTAATTCATTTAGAATTTTAGAAAATATTTTTGGTCAAAGTAAATGAGGATAATTCAAAACAACTATAAAACAAAACCTATGGAGAGGATTCTACCCTTTTGTTATCTTATTCTTAATTATTGTTATCATCAAAATATTCTAAAAAAAATCGGAGACCTATCAATATCCCCCTTTTTGATGATGACAATACCAAAAATATTTTCCCATAAAAGAACTTCTCCTTAGTTTATGAAAAACTCCCCCTCAGAATGAGCATATAAAAAATTTAAAATTTTATAGTTCCTGTTCAGCGAAAAACATTGCATCATGACAGTGAACTGATTTTATAGTAGTTAAAAATATATTATAGCAATTTATAATACTATACTGCAGTTGTACTAATAACAGTTCACATGTTTAACAGTTACTATCCCATGGCAGTTTATATAGCAGTTCACATGTCATTAGATATTTTTCTTCTCCCCCTTTGTCATTACAAAAAGTGGGGAAAAAGACAAAGCCCAGTACCTACAAAAGTTGTTAGTCCAGACATAGGTTCCCTGCATGCATGCAGACAGATATATATAGATATATATATATATATATATATATATATATATATATATATATTATATATAGGTACTTTTAGTAGTAGTATTTAGTTAGTTACAACATTTGTAAATAGTTAGTAGCAGAAAGTTATTACAGGCCCTCAAATAGTTAGCAATCTTCTTCATTGAGAGGAAAAAAGTGATGACCGAGATTGAGAAGAGCATCATCAAAAGGCAGGGGATCTGTTGGTGCAACCTGGGTAGTGCTTGAGCTTGCAGGAAAGTGATAGGGAGGCATAGAAAGCTTCATATTTTCCATTAAAAAGTGTAACATATCCTGAAGATGATGCACCATTTGTTGCATTGTGTCCATTTGAACCATGACATTATTTAGATTAAATAACATCAGTTGGTTCATACTGTGTATAACATCTAATTGTGATGACATATGAAGGTCTGACTCATTTGTGTCAGGAGCACAAGGCTTAAACACAATCAGTGGTGTAGGAGGAATATGCAATCGAGATACAATGTTGGTATTTTGAACAGCTTGAAATTGATGATTAGTGAGATCAATTTCAAGATAGTTGAAAATACGAGTGAGAAGTAGTCCAAAACCCAGACAGTTGTTGTTGAAACAATGTTCAAACGAGGTTAAGAGAAAATATGCAAGATTATATGGCATGCACTCGTTCATAATACACTTAATGATTTCTAAATCAAAAGGATGCATGGTTCGGTCTTCTCTTACAGGCATGAAATTGTACCTCAAATTTTTTCCAAGAAACTGATATGCAGGAGACAGAAATTTCAAGTCCACATTAACAGGGACATCAAACAAAACAGCAGGTACGAGTTGATAAGTTGTAAAGGAAAGATTTTGTTTAAAAAGCATGCACTCAGTCATTGTTGTTCCCAAAGGATGCAGATATTCATTTATTTTGGGCAGTTCCAACATGGATGGATGAAGATGTAATGCATGAATGAGGAAATCCTCATCAATAACAAAATCTTTACCTTGAATACATGTGCTGATGCTTGTTAAGAGACTAGTGAGGTCTCTATTGAAGACCATGTGAGTATAAAACTCAGCAATCAGAAAGGGATAAATGTTCCTGTCAGTAAATATAACTAGACTCTCCCAACCTATGGCTTTAAGATGGTCAAGTATATCTGGGAAACTACAGAAAATAACTCCTATACCCGGTGACAGATTGTACCTCATGAACCTATATTTGTCTTGAGCAGAAGGTGTGACAAGAAAAGGGACAGAGCCTGATGAGTGTATCTCAGAATAAGGTGCAAGTTTCTTTCCTTTTGAAGAATAGATAGGCTCCATCTTCAAGAAGTAAAGATATATGATACTCAAGTAAGCATGCAGGAGTTATGCAATCAAAACATTTTAGTTGTAGCTTTTTATAGAAGTAGTGTATATCAAAGAGTGTCATTTGATCAAAGAAGTAAATAAGGTCTGACAGTGGAAGATACGCACGGAGCAAGTAAAATAGATTGCATCAGTAAATACATGGAGAGTTGTTAAGAGAAGAACCCATACTTCTTACTGTTTAGAATGTTTTCGAGTAGTATTAAATAAAATAGTGTTTGTAGCAGTAAAACAGTAAAATGACTCCAAAATCTTTCATATTAAAAACTTTGACCAACCTCATTTGTTTTAAGAAAATTGAAACCAAGCTGTAGTTCAAAAGGAGTATCAACAGTACGAACTAGATAGTTAAGGTTTAACAACTGACAACCAGTGTTCAACACTCATGGATAGGAAAGCAAAATCCAGAAGCTAAGCATTTAATAAGAGCCAAAGTTTTACGACAAATGATTATATAAAAAAAATCAGCCTCATCTAAGCACTGAAAGTATTTAGTTTCATTGATACTCAAGTAATTTAAATGAACTCAGATAGCTCCCCCAAAAAAAAAGAGCTGAGAAACAGAGCTAATAGACGAAAGAAAAAGCATTTAACAAATAAAGCCCAATTTTTGACAGAGTTTAGCCCAAAAAAAAAATGCATTTATCTCATCAGTATCCACTCTCAACCAAGCAATGCAAATACATATATATATATATATATATATATATATATATATATATATATATCTTCATAACAAAGAATTAATGGACATCAGTATCCACTCCCAACCAAGCAATGCAAAAAGAAATATATATATATATATCTTCATAACAAAAATTTAGAAGAGTTACCTGAGCACATCAAATTTTTTTTTAATTTTTGAGATGAAGAAAAATCATTTCTTTTCAGCATAACTTCGGACAGTTGATCATACAAATCGCAGCACGGATATATATTATATATATATATATATTTTTAATTTCTGGTAGAAGTAAAAATCAATGATACCCATTAATCCAGAATCGCATGCAAGACGAAGGTCTCACCACTGGATAGGTAGATCAAGGTTTGATAAAAGAATGATCGAAGTAGATCTTGTAAAAAAAACAAAAAAAAAAACTGATCGGTGACGATTTAAAACTCAACATTAAAAAAAACTTGCAAAACTGATTGGTGAAGGTATGTTTTAGATGTGAGAAATCGTTTGATCGGTTTACTTTTCTCAAAATCAGACTGGAAATCGACGATTTGGTCTGAAAGAAATTAGGGTTTGAGAGCGTTTGGAGAGAGAGAGGGATTGAGCGGCTGGAGAGAGAGGGAGAAAACGAAAAAATGTGTTAATAGTAAAAAAAATTTCTATTTATGGCTAAGTTTACCTGAGTGATTCAACGGTGGAGAGCTAATCTCATAAGTGATCGACGATCACGATGAAGTCCGAGATTTTAAATAACTAAGGTTATTTGCTGATTATGATCCGACGGTCACGATGAATTTGTGCTTTTTATCTGATGATCCAACGGTCAGAGGCTTGAATCCTGGTGCTTTGCTTAGATTGCTTCTGATTGGCTTAAATCAATTCACACGGATTAAAGCCATCAACCATTAGATTTATTCTAATTTGATCCAACGGTTCCAATCAGATCTGAGCAATCTTTTATACAATAATATATATATATATATTATAATATAAAAAGATATTTATATATCAATAAATATTAAATTTAATAGAATAACATATATTAAATATATTTATAATAATAATAATAATTTTTTTAAAAAAATATAAATATAAAATAAATAACATATTTATATATAAATATAAATATATATATATGAAAAAACCAAAAAAAAATTGCATGCATGAATGAAGGGATGATAATTAAAACATGTGACACTCACTATAGGAAATACATATTAAAAAATATTATACTAGAACATATTAATTACAAAAAAAATTATAAAGAATTAAGACGAATTATTCAACATGCCTAATTCAATACGTAATTTGCAGAACCTATCTGAACTTAATGGTTTAGTGAATATATCAGTAATATTTAACTCTGTGTCAATGTGCTCTAATTTGATAGAGCCACTATTTACATGATCACATAAGAAATGATGTCTAACATCTATGTGTTTTGATCTAGCATGCAATACAGTATTTTTACTCAAATTTATAGCACTGGTATTATCACATAATATTGACACACAGTTAAATTTTATATTATAATCTGCAAGGGTCTGCTTCATCCACAATATTTGTGCACAGCAACGTGCAGCAGCTATATATTCCGCTTCGGTGGTTGAAATAGATACGGAGTTTTGTTTCTTAGAAAACCAAGAAACTAAACATCCACCCAAAAATTGACACGTTCCACTAGTACTTTTTCGATCAACATGATGACCTGCATAGTCAGAATCTGAAAAGCACACAAGATTAAATGGTTGACTTTTAGGATACCATAGGCCTAACTCTGTGGTTCCTTTAAGATATCGGAAAATTCTTTTAACAACAACCAAATGTGATTCTTTAGGATTTGACTGAAATCTGGCACATTTACAGACACTGAACATGATGTCAGGTCTACTAGCTGTGATATACAATAGGCTTCCAATCATTCCTCTATATTTCTTTGTGTCAACACTTTTTCCACTTTCATCAGCAGTTCATTTATCAGTAGTTGACATAGGAGTATTAAGAGGTTTCACAGACTCTAAACCAAATTTCTTAATCATTTCTTTGCAATATTTGGATTGAGAAATATGAATACCTTTTTTGCCTTGCTTGATTTGTAATCCTAGGAAGAAATTTAATTCCCCCATCATGCTCATTTCAAATTCCTTACTCATGTTCTCAGAAAAATCATTGCACATAGTAATGTCAGTAGAACCAAAAATGATGTCATCAACATAAATTTGAATAATAAGAATATCATCATTTTTGTATTTGGTGAACAGGGTAGTATCTACAGTTCCCCTTTTAAAATCGTTTTCAAGTAGAAATTTACTTAGACGTTCATACCATGCTCTGGGGGCCTGTTTTAAACCGTACAAGGCTTTATGTAATTTGTAAACATATTCAGGATGATCAAAATCTTCAAAACCAGGAGGTTGTTTAACATAAACTTCCTCTTCAATAACACCATTTAAAAATGCAGATTTGACATCCATTTGAAACAGTTTAAAATCTTTATGACATGCAAAAGCTAATAACATGCGTATAAATTCAATTCTAGCAACAGGAGCATAAGTTTCATCATAATCAATACCTTCAAGTTGATTATATCCTTGTGCAACTAATCTGGCCTTGTTACGTATAATAGTTCCGTTTTCATCTAACTTGTTACGAAAAACCCATCGAGTTCCAATAATGGAAGTATCTTCGGGTTTCGGAACTAACTCCCAGACTTTGTTTCTGGTGAACTGTTCAAGTTCATCTTGCATAGCAATTATCCAATCTTCCTCTAGTAAAGCATCTTTAATATTCTTAGGCTCAATTTGGGATAAAAAGGATAAATGACCAGCTAAGTTATGTGTTTGTGATCTGGTAAGGACTCCTTTATCAATATCACCAATCACATTTTCTATGGGATGATTTTTGATAATATGTGAGTCTTTGGGCAAGTCATTCAATTGAGGATTGGGATTTTCAAGAGGATTAATACTGACAGGTGGAGATGCATTATCTAGTTTTGGTTCCTCCATATTTCTGAGAATATCTTCAATGACAACATCACTGTCAACTAATTCTTTATATTTGGGAGGAGGTTGAGATTCATCAAACGTTACGTTCATTGATTCCTCAACGACCAAACTTCGTTTATTAAAGACTCTGTATGCTTTGCTATTAAGTGAATATCCCAGAAAAATTCCTTCATCGGATTTGGGATCAAATTTTAACAGATGTCCTTTAGTATTTAATACAAAACATTTACTCCCAAAAACACGAAAGTAATTTATTTTTGGAGTTCTTTTGTAATAAAGCTCATAGGGAGTTTTGAGCAAAATAGGTCTTAATAAAACTCTATTTAAGATATAACAGGATGTTGCCACAGCTTCAGCCCAAAAATATTTAGGAAGACGATATTCATTTAACATTGTATTAGCCATTTCTTGTAAAGTGCGATTTTTTTCTTTCAACTACACCATTTGATTGTGGTGTGTAAGGAGCAGAGAAATTATGACTTATACCTTGCTCATCACAGAAAATAATGAAATCAGAATTGTCAAATTCTCTTCCGTGATCAGAGCGGATATAAACAATAGAACTTCCCTGTTGATTCTGAATTTTCTTACATAAAGCACAAAAGGAATTTATAGCTTCATTTTTAAATTTTAGAAAATCAACCCAAGTAAATCGAGAATAGTCGTCGACCAAAACTAGAATATATACAGCACCACCCATGCTGTGTTTAGGAATAGGTCCTACTAAGTCCATATGCAAGAGTTCTAAAGGTCGAGAGGTTGACACTGTGAGTTTAGGTTTATGAGATGCATGAATTTGTTTACCTAATTCACATGCTTCACAAATATGATCTTTAAAGAACTTTATTTTAGGAAGACCACGAACATGATCCTTAGAAGAAATGTTATTGATAAGTTTCATGTTGATGTGTCCTAATCTGCGATGCCAAAGCCAAGGATCTTCATTTGCAGATACAAGACATACATTATCTAGATGAGAATATTCATCTAGGTCACATGTGTACACATTTTGGTTTCTAGGGCATAATAAAACTAACTTACCAGCTTGATCAAATATTGAGCAATTATGAGTATTAAAAGATATCTTAAAACCACTATCACATAATTGACTGATAGATAGAAGATTGTACCTTAGTCCTGTGACTAATTATACGTTAGAAATTGTTATGTGTTTGTTACCCACACTACCAATTCCAACTACTTTACCTTTATTGTTATCTCCAAAGGTTACCTCAGCATAGTCTGTGGCTTGTAGATTATTCAATTTTGATTTGTCTCCAGTCATATGTCTTGAACAACCACTGTCGAGATACCATTTGCTTTTACTAGTTGCAGCTGTGAGACATTCCTGCAATATATACTAATTTCACAAATTGGTACCCTTTAATAAGGAGGGTCCTTTGGGTAAGTTCTCCACTTTGTATAAGGAATACTTGTGTTTTCCTTTACAAAACTGGGTACAGGATAATTATCTTCAGTAGATACAAGCATTCTATGAGTAGCAGGTCTATAGTATGCATAATTCATTTTATTCTTATAACCTGAATAATGATGATGAGAATTTCTGTAAGGTCTTTTATTATAAAATTCTTTTCTTGTATTCTTTATAATGATCGGTGAAGTGTAAGTTCCTTTTGGAACCCAAATCATTTTACCTTTATAGTTTCCATTTCGAGCATTGCACATATAAATAGAATGACCATTTCGATTACAGTAAGAACATTTGGTAAATCGAGATGTATGAGTTTCTTTTTCTTTACTCTTAACATGATAGAGTCCTTTATCTTTTGTTTTACTCGATTCTCCAATGTATCCTAATCCTTCTTTATTAAATCCACACTTTTGTTGATTTAACACAACATCAAGGTTTTCTTTTCCTTTAGTGAATTTAAGAACTATGGTATTTAAATCATTACGTTCTTTAGTTAAAGTGCTAATTTGATCAATTAAAGAAGAGTCTTCCTTTTGTTTTTCAACTTCTATTTTTAGATATGAAATATCTTTGCTCAGCACTTGATTTTGTATTTGTGTATCTTCATTTACTACAGCAAGTGTTGAATTTTCAATTTCAAGATTTTCAACAGAAATAATAAGTGTTGAATTTTCTATTTCAAGATCTTTATTTAATTTTCTTAATTTTTCAATTTCTTCTTTTAGTAATAAATTTTCTGAAAAATCATTTTCTAATTTTTCTTTTTCTTCTTTTAAGCTTTCATTAATTATAATTAAGTTTGAATTTTCTATTTCAAGATTTCTGTTAGCCTTAATTAATTTTTCTTATGAAATTTTTAATTTAATAAAATCTTCTTTAATGATTTCATTGTCCTCATATAAACAATTATAAGCTTCTTGTAATTCATGATGTTCTTCATTTATATTTTCTAATGTATGTGTGACAAATGAAGTACTAGGTAATTGATGTTCAGAATTTACCTCAGATCTTGGTGATGAATCGTCGTCTGCCATTAAGCACAAATTTGCTTTTTCTTCAGTTTGCTCAGTAGTTCCTTCTTCGTCACTTAAATCCCAGCCTTCCTCAGCTACTAGTGTTTTGTTGTTGACTAATTTTGGACAATCCTTTTTGAAATGTCCAGGCTGGTTGCATTCAAAACATGTATTTGAATTTTCATTGGAGCTGATATTTCTAAAGTTGTTGTTTGCTTTGAAATTTCCTCCTTGTGGTTTTGGTTTGAAGACTTGTTTGCCTCTGAAGTTATTATAGTTGTTGTTTGTCTTCAGAAAGCCTTTGCCATATTTTCTGGCTTTACTTTGAATTACTCTCCTGAGTTGTCTAGATAATAAAGCAACTTCATTGTTATCTAAGCTTAGGAGTTCTTCATTTAACTCCTCATCATCGCTTTCTTGATCTACAAGTAGAGCTTTGAAAGCAATTCCTTTCTTTTTGAGGTCTGTATTCGATCCTGTTTTTTCGACTAGCATGTCGACTTCATGAGCTCGAAGATTTCCGATAAGACTGTCAAGAGGATAGACAGTTAGATCCTGCATTTCTTTGATAGCTGTAACTTTCATTTTCCATACGGATGGAAGAGCTTTGAGAATTCTTCTGTTTTTCTCATTGTTTGTGTAAGCTTTTCCGAGTTGTTCCAGCTCATCAATGATTCTGGAAAAACGTGTTTCCATATCAATGATTTTTTCATTTTCTTCAAGTCTGAAGTTTTCATACTCTTGGATTAGAGCATCTTTTCTGGTTTCTTTGATATGATTGGTTCCTTCATAGGTTATAATCAATTTTTCCCAGATTTCTTTTGCATTCTTGCAGTTGCTAACTCTTTTGTACTCTTTTTCTATGAGAGCACTGGTCAGCACTTGTTCGGCTCTAGATGCTATGTTCATAGCCTCTTCATCTTCAGTGGTGAATTCATCAGCATCTTTTTCTACGATCTTTTCTCCTTCAATTTTTGTGGGAACTTTCACACCTCGTTCTATGGCAAGCCAAACTTTGATTCCTTGTGACTTGGCATAGATTTTGAATCTATTTTTCCAGGTGGCAAAGTTTGTACCATCAAATAGTGGTGGTCTGGACATTGATAGTCCTTCTCCGCAACCGGTAGCATTGTAGGCCATAAATGGATCTACTCTTTGGTATGCCTGTACTTACTCAACAAACAAGTTAAAAAGCACCGCTCTGATACCAATTGAAAGTCCAATAATAATCTAGAAGGGGGGTTGAATAGATTATTACCGTTTAATAAATTATCTTAGGCCTTTTTAAATTTTTAGTAAATTAATTTGCAGTGTCAGAAATTAATATGCAAGATGGTAAAAATTTAATCACACAATGCACAGAGATTTGTCTGGTTCACAACATACATCCAGGGTATGTTGCTACGTCCAGTCTCAAGCTCCTCTCCAGAACTTGAGATCCTATTACTATCAGTAATAAATACTCCTTCAACAGGCGGAGAAGCCTTTACAAAGTTTTATAGACAAACTTACAACTATTCCACAACTAACTATCTTGGACAGCAAGCTCTCAGCTCCCTCCTCAAACTTAGTTGCACCTTTCCTTTGAGTTCAGTTTTACTTTATGATCTGGTCTTGAAACGACAGTCTCTTCCTCACCTCACAAGTACACTAGAGACCCAACTCCCAGCTGACCTCTCTAAGTCTCTGGTCTTGGTCAAAGAATTACTCGTCTTTCTCACAAATACATAAAATAAACTAACTCTACCCTTTTCCTTTTACAAATGGATTTGATGTAAATATGCTTCTAAAATAAGCAGATGAAATTTAGTACAGATGTATAAAAGTTTAAATAACTTTTATATTTGATGCTCTTCAAATAAGCAGATAACAATTAAAGTTCAGTTATATTTATAAAAGTTCAATGACTTTTATATTTGAGAAAGTATGCTTCTTATGTAAGCAGGTATGAGTTTATGCTCAATAAATATCAGTGCTTCTAAATAAGCAAATATATAATTTAATACAAATTTATAAAGAAGTATTTATTCTTTATAATAAAGAATGTGTTTCTTTTGATTTCAAATGTTATGCAACAAGTATTGTATGAAAAATAATTTTAGGTTCAAATACTTGTAATAACATATATAAATAAACAGTATTTGATATAACAAATAAATTTGTTGTAACTCAAAGATATATGAAAAATATTTTATCTATTATGTGAATGATTATAAATAAAGCCACTTAGGATTTTAAGGACCGTTTGAATAATTCGCTCGAGAGTGAATAAATTCAAATTATATCGGTTTTCTAAGTACGGGCAAAATTTATAGTTTCACAATTGATACTTATATAAATATTTTCAGTGGATCGCAAGAAATTCAAGAAATTGTTCGGATACGTCTCTATAAGAGAAGTATCTCAGGGTTGTGCTGACGATCAAGCTATAATCCACTTTACTAATATTTATATAAATAATATTAATAAAAAGCCACTTAGGATTTTTAAGGACCGTTTGAATAATTCACTCAAGAGTGAATAAATTCAAATTATATCGGTGTCTAAGTACTGACTTATTATTAATAAATAGATGAAATATAGATATATATAATTGTGTATAACAATTTGTATTTGTATATCTATAATCATAAACAAGTAAGAGATAATGCAATTAAATAATTCAAACAACTTATCTCAAACACTTGTGACCAATTTTCTCTTCCTTAACTAATCAGAACCTTGAAAATAGAAGAGAGCTAAAGCTTTTTAGAGAGAGAGAATGTAGGCAAGGAGTAAGCTTTTTCTTTTGAAATTGGCAAATGAGAATGAAGAATTAGCTTTCTATTTATAGAATTTTGAAGCTAGGGGCATGTTGGTCTTTTTAGAAAATCAAGGGCTGTGATGTTGTCATTTTGAAATGGAAGGCTCGGATAAAATTTAACTCACACGGATCAGTATTCAGCAATTTTTCTTCCGCATTAAAGTTAGGACGTTTGAAAATTCAACCATCTTTTGGTGCGTTAAATGAGCACATGCTCATTTGCTTTTCAAATTGATTTCTAGCTTCATGCACGAATGAACCAAGGTTTTGTCCCAAAATATGAGTCCAATTTGATTTGCCAACAAAGCTCGGTCAAAGCTATAGGCTTTTAGCTTTATGGCATACATGCATACATAATATATTTATATGACACACATACATGCACATGTTATAATTCTCATTTCATGGTTTCAGATGGAACAAATATTTTGTTCTCAAAATGCTTCTTGCTCATGGGTCCCATGAATATGATCTCTTGCATTTCAAATAGATTTAAAGCATATGCAAGCTTTAAATGCTCCAAGTTTCCTTATTTTCAAATCCATTTTCGGATGCCCAAAATAATTTAAGGCTCAATTTGGTTCAGGTCTTTTATCCGAGTATACACACATATGTATAAATATTTTAAATCTCTAAGTGTGTAATAAAAATCTTTTTGCTTTGAAATTTATTTTGAAATAGGAATACTCCTTTGCCTTAGGAAATGTTAATATGTGAATTAACCATTTTAACACTTGATATTATTTTATCAAGGTTAATAAGATATTAATTCATTTAGAATTTTAGAAAACATTTTTGGTCAAAGTAAATGAGGATAATTCAAAACAACTATAAAACAAAACCTATGGAGAGGATTCTACCCTTTTGTTATCTTATTCTTAATTATTGTTATCATCAAAATATTCTTAAAAAAATCGGAGACCTATTAGAACATTTCTTTAAATTGCACTTAAGTGCGAATATTGGCCTAATACTTTAATGTTTATAATCGCCATCACATCATTGCACGGTGTGAAATCATGACCACATCTATCTATAACAACACATTATTGCATGGAGTGCAATTTATACCATCAATTGCCCAATTTATTTGATAAGACATCATCATTTTATACAATTCAAGAATTATTACAATTTAAATCTACATCAATAAAATTTTCGAATGGAATAGTTTATCTCATCTCATCTTATGAATTTCATGTAACTAATGAAATTCAAACATTAAAATATGCATACCTTTGCAATTTAGCATAACTTAAACATCTAGTACAAGTATTAAAGAAATTGCACACGTTTAACATCTACACAATATATATAGACATTGCGTAACTAGAACTTTATATCACATAACCTTCATAAAAAAATTATCATATGAAGTTAGAAAACTTGCTCAAATGTAAATATTGAGCAAGTTAGGAAACTTGCCTCGAACGTTTGCTACAAAATTATAATACACGCTTCTTCAAATATCTTACACAATTAAGTGCACATAGACATAACAATTAGTCACATAATTGTCGCGCATTAATCGTTTACATTAACTCTACTTTACATTTTATAATGTTCGTTTTATAAGAATCGAAACACTTTTTAAGTTCATTAACACTTTACGCGACGTTTCGACGTTTATATGTCACATGCCTAATTCGCCTCTTTTTCATATGCTTAGTATACTCATACATTTATCTAATTCATTATTGATTAAGGCTAATCATCATTATGTATCATCTTCTCAAATTTCATATCAATCCGAGTTATAAAACTCGTATTCGTAGTTTTTCTTTATCAAAACACTATTTTTGTTTTTATCGTAACTCCTTCGTTACTCATCCATTTTTTGTTCATTCTTACGTCAAATCAAAGCTTATACAGTCTACTTTAATCTCATCTAGGTCATGGTTCCAACCCCTACTTCAATCAAAACAGATTTCCACTTTTTACAACCAAGGTCAGATTACTACAAAAATCTGACCAGTTTTACCCTCTTTCGCTAAAACAGTCATAACTAATTTATTTCTTAACTTTTTTGAGCGATTCTTACGCCCACGCGAAGCTAACTTCTGGGGCTACAACTCTTATGCTTTAACCATTTTCAAATTTTGAACGCACAAGTCCAGAAAATTTATACGATTAGCTAATCCGAATCTGATTTTCCAGATTGGACAGTTTTAGCGCGCTTACTTTAGCATGTCATAACTTAGTCGTCTGAATTCAAAATTAGTTCGTTCCAGAGGCTATGGAAAGCTTGTAACATAAAATACAACATATCTAAAGCCCATAAATTTTTAGCAATTCTAACTAGCCAAAACTGTGCCCCGAATCTCCCCTCTCGAACTGATTTTCTTGTTTTGACAGTTTGGATACTTTTTCTCCCAAACGCCATAACTCTTTCATCAGAGTTCGAAATGCGTTTATTCCAAAACATATGGCTTCCAAACTCAGTGTACTATAAATACACAAAAATTCAAAATTTTTTATCCAACACAACAATATCAAAATTGGTTTAACGGACACTGTTAGTTTCTAAACGCGGTTTACTAAATCTTTCACTACAGATTCGTTTTAACATCTTTTTACTTTATTCTAACTGGGTTATCTTCATAAAACATGGAACTACAACATTATAACAACCAACAAAATTTACATACATGAAAATTAGCTACAGAGTCCTCTATTCAGTCCATAACAATCTAAATGTCCAAAAATATTCATATTGTCTATTTTCTTTCTCCTTTACGCATGAGTTCGGATTTCTTGTCTATTTTATTCCACTTTAATTTTATTAGGAAGGTTTTTAAGGTCTTAAGAACTTCCATAATAGATTATATACAACCAACAACAATAATAATCCTCAAAAATTAAACCCACCAAGTATAAAGCTTCAAAAATCATAAAAGCTTGTAGATGAAAGAAGTAACTCTAGGTTGGTTGATTTACCTCTTGATTGTTGTTTTTGAATGTTTTAATGCTTTAGCTAGAGCTTGTAGTTCTCTCTTCTTCTTCCTCTTAGCTTTCAGTACAACTCATTTCTCTTTTCTCTCTTGAGCTCCCTTCTCTTTTCTCTTCTTCTTTTACCCGAGCATTTCTTCTTCTTTCTTTCTCTTCTACAATTTCTCTATCTCTCAACTTACAAGTGATGAATTGAAGTTCAAAATGAATAAGGAAAAGGAAGCTTGGAATGAAATGGGATGGCTTCGGGAGAATGGAGGGGTTAAACACCCAAACTTACTTAGAAATGATATTGAGGAAAATGTTTTCTATTTTTTTGCTTCTCCATACATGTGGTTTGGCAATTGGCAACATGTTGCCGCATGGACTTCCCTCTCCTCTCTTTTGATTGGCTTATGGTGTCAAGTTGTCCCCTTATTCCTTTTCTTGTCTAGACATTCTATTCCTTTAGCAAATTAAAGAAATACATCATACCCATTTAGTCTCTCTCTCTCTCTTTACCCATTCACCCGAATACTCCTCCTTAAATAGCTAAATCGGTAATATTCTTCCTCTAATAAATCCCCACATGGGTCATGTAAATGGGTTTTGGGTTAGGTAAAAATAATAAATCTTGGGGTTAGTCCATTTATATGGGCCACCTATAATAAACATTTGAGCTACTAATTAAATCACCATTAAGCTCGAATAAAAATTTCAACACTTGAAAAAATTATTTATTCTCATACACGTCTTAACGAAATTAATAAAAATTGAAAAAGACGTAAAAATATTCGGGCTTAAATAGTGACTCGGGAAATGTGCCCCATGAATAGTTGGCGATATTACGTGAAATCAATATATTCGCTTACGCGAAACTTACTACACAAAATCTGTGCATTCACATAATCTAGGTTATAATATAACCTTTAAACACATCATATAAAAAATAAAATTTTAATATATTCCAAAATATTAATAAACCCAAATTACAAAGGTACTCACGATTGGCGATCGTTACCTCTTCCTCATTTTCGTTCTATACCATTATACGCTTCGTTAGTTTGTCCATACTAATTAAATTAATTAGCTTTGACTAACTTTTAGCTCACATCTCATCACTTAATCTATAATAAATATATGATACACATATATGTATTCACTTATTACATAACTCGTGTAAATATATACATAACCCATGTATATTTTACATTCAACCCTTTACATTTCATAATAAGAATTTTATTTATTAAATTCTTATTATAAATATCATTATTGAAAAATTCAGATTGTTACATACATCATGTTCAAATATATTAACATATGTGTATTTATATTTGTGGAGTCTTTTTTTTTTTGCTAAATTTTTATAGAGTGTTTTGTATATTGGTTCTTATCCACATATGTTAGGCTTATCAGATTGTTGTAACTAATGTTCACATTTAGGATAATACTTATCACTATCATGTATGTAACAATGAAAAATATCTATAAATACCATATAAGATCATCACAGTAAGTATGTGAGATTTACCTCAATCAAGGTTTTTGTACGTTTATGGTATTAGAGCTAACTTACCTATAGACTTATTGATATATCTACCATCAAAATGTCTTTTTCCTTTACCTCATCTCATGCAACATACCTAAACCCAAACTCGCACGTAGCCTTCCCTGTTATTCCATTCATGTCTAATTCTGGCAACTTCCTCTCCCATAAACTTGGTTCTACAACCTACATTCTTTGGTGAGCCCAAATATTATCTTTTCTTAAGAGTCATTCCTTGTATACGTTTGTCTCTGGTGCTCATCTTGCTCCACCTGAAACCATTATTGTTGCTGACAACACCGCACGATAACCTAACCTGTCTTTTGTTACTTGGAGTTCCCAAGACAAAGCTGCCATGAACTTATTGATTGTTTCTCTCCTTGCGAAGATTGTACCGTTGGTTATTAATGCCACTACTTCCTGTTGTCAATGTTTTATATACTCGTAAGTGCACGAATCGAATACCTAGTATAAATTAGGTAGGTGCGAGGTCGAACCTTAAAGACTTGACGGATGGAACATACGTAGCTCACTCACTAATTCTAATTAATTCCTAATCTAGCTTAGAAATTTCGAAGGAAAATTTATCAACTAAAAATACACGAATAAAATACTAAGGTGACAGAGTCATATATTTGATATCATTTTTCTAACATTCATACCCAATAAAATCTATCGTGTACCACACACTAGTTTGGTCTCTCGACCCTACTGAATACGAAAAATAAAATCAATTAAGTCCAATTAATCTTTAAGATTCAATTGTTAATTCTTTCATAACCAAACATATGCACATGGTCAAAACATTGACTATTACTATTAAAACACAGTTTATATCCGTTTTCAACAAATCATAATCTGAATCCAACAAGTAATAATAAGAATCCAACCTCATTTTTCTCAGTAAAAATAGACATCCAATTGAAAAAATTATTTTTTGTAACATGAACATACTAAATTGGTATAGTCAATTAGCATGAATATGTCCAATGAAATCAATCAATTATACTCATCCTCAATCCTAGAAAATAATTTAGTCTTGCATGCTTGAAGTTAGATCACAAGACATAATAAATAATGCATACTTAAATAAACAGAATACTTATTTCAATGTACCAATTATTTGAAGAAGAAAATAAAATAAATTCTCTGAATTTCAATCTTTTAAAGTATTTTGCTTTAAATAATAAACAATATTATCCTTAACATTCAAAAACAAAGAATAAATTGAATAAAAGAATTGTGCTCATCAATTGATAAAAGGAAAAAATATACCAATAAGCTACTATGTACTATAAAAAGGGAAAAAATCTGAAGGGCATTGCCCTCCTTCTCGCGTTGTTGCTGCTCTCTATCCTCTCGGAACTCCAAATTTGCGATTTGTTTCCCTTTTTAATCTCCTGCTTATTTTTCCTCCTTGGTTATCGTGTTGTTCTCCTTATCTGATATACCAACCCTCTTTAATCTACTGCTTCTGCGCTTCATAATTAATCGTGGACTTGCACTTCTCAAATCATTTGTCACATAAGGGCACGTGGGTCCAGTAGTAGTCCCGTCCCTCCAGTCTTTCCAAATGAGCCGCTTGCTATATGATTTTGCTTTTGTTTTCTTGAATTTACAGAATCTTAGTGGTGACCGTGGGCCTAATTGATGATGAGATCAACTTGGTAAGCCAAATGGATTTGGACAGGTACAACTTATCAAATGCTACGTGTCACCCTAGGTATATGCCCAAAAATCATACTTCTTTCATTCTAAACTCTAAATTACTCCGTTCAAGAGCTAAATCTCTCTATTAAATTCTAAATAACTGAAAAGTACTAAAAACACAACAATTGTAATAATATACGCTTTCCAAAGTATAAATTAGTAGGCTAGGATATACCAATTCTTGGCACATCACTTTTCGTCAGATTTGGGACGTTTTTAATAGGACTTTTGCTTCTCCTTCCAAAACAAGGAGATGAAAATGTTACTACCTTTCTTCATAAGGCAAAATCTATTGCCGACACTCTTGAGGCGGCTGGTAAGCCTATTTTCGATACTGATTTGAATATTCATGTTTTTTGCGGTTTAAGAACTGAATTTTCTATATTGTTTCCATTCTTGCTACTCATGATGAGCCTATTCCTTTTGGTGATTTACTTAGCCTTCGTTTAAGTCATGAATTTGTTAATGGTGCTTTTATGGAAAACCTTTCTCTCAACGGGGTTGAATCCAACCCTACTCCTAGTGCTCATATTGTTAATAGGCAACTCCCGACTCGTGATGATAGGGCCTCTAATCATGGTCGGAATAATTATACCTTTAATAGTTCCAATTGGTCCAACTGCAATACTAATGGCTATGTATGGTAATTCAAATAATCATGTTTGTTACAATCAACCAAAAGGGTTTCGTTCTAAAAATTCTCAAAATTATCGTGGATAAGGTGGTTATCGTGGAAACAATAGGAACAATCGCGACTATTGTCAAATTTGTAGGGGGCACAATTACATTGCAACCACCTATTATTAACGTTTTATTCAGTAATTTGCTCATACTGTTCCTGCTGCTTATATGGTTACCCACTCACTTGGCTCGTCTTCCTATTCTTCGATCTCCTTCTTTGGCTCCGCACAATTAATTAGATTCCAAATACGGGTGCCACACATCATGCCACTCCTGAACTCGGAGCCCTCCATAATGCTGCTGAGTAGTGATCAATTACTAGTAGGCAATGAGATGAAATTGAGTGAGATGAGATTACAATCTCTAGAGATAAGGATATATGTGGGTAGTATTTTGGAATGAGATGGGATTTTGGTCTGATTTGTTCTTCTTATTTTGTTTGGGATTTTGAGTTTTCTGGGATTTTTTTATTAAGACCATATTCTTTATACAATTGAACAAATACTTGTTATTCATACATTTGAAATCCAAACCTCTCAATAATCAAATCAATTCAATTACTTTCGTTTCCTACTATGCATACACGTACTCTTTCAAACTGGACAACATTTTCTCACGCAACCAAAAGCTACTTCGACTCGATAATATGTAGGAACTGTTGCTGGGAAAATTTGATACTGAAGGAAAGATGAGTTTTGGATGAAATCCAACATTACCCGAAAAAAAAACAAGGAAAAAAATAGTGGCATTGTATATATATTTTTTCTATATAGTTTGATTTCTATTTTATAAATCTATATCAGTATCTGCTTGATTTAAAAGCTTGTTTTATATTTGGATTGTTCCGAGTTTTTTCATGGTGATTTTGTTGACTTTGAAGGCTTTTTCTTCGACTGGATTAAATCGGCGGTCATCTTTTTCAATTTACACATGGTAAAGGAGGAGAGAGAAAATTACAGAATTCACATATAAGAAGAATTATTAAATATTAGTTGTATTTAGAAATAAACATAATAATTTTTCATATAAAAATGATGCATTCTAACCCCGTTTAGCTAAGTGGATGGTTTTTTAACGGGAGAGGCGTAGTTGAGCTATGCTTTTATAATGTCAGGGGCATTTTTGAAAAAAAAATAATTTTCAGGATTAACTAGGACTACTGTCCAAACCTCAGAGGCAATTATGCATCTTTGCCCTTATTTTTTATCATTTACATATAACTTTATGTTATTTGCATGTTATTTTTTATTATTCACATGTAACTTTATTTTATTTACTAATATTGTAATGTGTTTTGTGCAGCGCTACTACCGATTTGAGGATAGGAAAGAGGCTCATGACATGATAGTTCTTAGGGGTTATTTAAAGACTAACTGGCATAAGTGGGTCTATGTCTGGAAGAAGAAGACCCAGAGTAAGATGAAAGACAGTCAGACACTTAGAGATGTTCATCCTGACTTTATTGAGACTGATGTTTAGGAGTAGATGTACAACATTTGGGATGGCTCACCTTTTAAAAAGATGTTGACATAGGGTACAACAACCCGATTGTAGAGTTGTGTACCACACTGCATGGGGTCTCAGTCTTACGATCTATTCAGGGAGAGATTGAAGGATAACCTTAAGCACCCACATTCCCACTTAGAGTTTTGGTGACACACCCACCAGAAGAAAGAGGATGGTGGTTATATCTCACCTAAGGTAGAGGCAATAATTGTAAGTAATTTTATATTATATTTTGTTTGTATTTTAATTCATACAATTAGTATTCATATTCTTTAATTATACGTTCTTTTATATCTTTATGTTTTTATTTCAGAATAAGTTTTCTCGACTTACTGAGGCTTAGTCTACTCAGAGAGCTGCTAGCGACCAGCAGGATGCCAATCTATATCCCTCTACTCGTGAAAATGAAGATATGGATGACTGGCTAAAGACTACAAGGGGACTGAAGAAGAATAAGATTTTCAGCATGCCACGGGTCCCAACTTATACTGTAGTGTTTGTTGCGAGAGCCAGACGTCACCTCCGTACAGGAGCAAATGGTGCGAGTGGTTCGGGAGCCGGCCCATCATTATCTAATCAGGCACACCATCACGTAGAGTATCTACCAGCCAACTCAGGAGGTCGTTCATGGTTCAATAGATCTATGGTCGCGATACGAGCACTTGGGTCTGGTATTGTAAGAGGCCATTTGAGTGTGCACGATTGTATTTGCAAACTTCTTTCCCCACATATTCGACAGGTAAATAAAAATATTAATGTATCACTTTAATTATATAGTTTATAATTTTATATATGTAATATATTGATTATTTAAATTTTTAAAAACTTATAAAACTCGTTTGCCTCACTTATATAAAAAAAACTTAGAAAAATTTACGAAAGGTAGGCCAAAACGGGCCCCGGACTTTGAAACGACATGAAACCATAGGTTAACCACCTCTTATATATTTCAAACACATGACAACTTATGAGTCTCGATTTGAAATCCCGGTGGCGAGTTAAAAGTTGGCTTGCCTAATTTATATAAAAAAACTTAGAAAAATTTACGACAAGTAGGCCAAAACGAGTCACGAGCGTTGAAACGTTGTGAAACTATAAGCAAAACACCTCTTACATATTTCAAACTAATAATTTACGGGACTCGATTCGGAGTCCCGGTGGCTAAGTTAGAAGCTCGTTTGCCAAACTTATATAAAAAATAAAAAAGACATTTTTTTAAAAAAAAATAGGCCAAAATGGGACTTGGGCATTGAAACGACGTGAAATTATAGATAAAACATCTCTTACACATTCCAAACACTTGACAACTTGCGGGACTCGATTCGGTATCCCGGTAGTCGAGCGCTCATCAAACCAATGCGAAAAGTAGGTTAAAACGGGACCCAAGTGCTCATTGAAACAATGCGAAACCACAGGCGAAGTACTTCTTACATTTTTCAAACACGTGATAACTTACGGGACTCGATTCGGAGTCCTGATGGCCTAGTTAGAAGTTCGTTTGCCTAACTTATATAAAAAAAACTTAGAAAAATTTACAAAAAGTAGGCCAAAACGGGTCCTGGACGTTGAAACTATATGAAACCATAGGTAAAACACCTCGTACATATTTCAAACACATGACAACTTACAGGCGTCTATTAAGAGTCCCAATGGCCGAGTTAGAAGCTCGTTTGCCTAACTTATATAAAGAACACATTGAAATTATTTAAATATGGTTGCATTTGTTTATATGTAATTAATATTTTAATTTTGTAGGGACTTGTTGATGAGCCTCGCGTCGGGGATAGCCGACGACCCTTGCGAGGACGGTGGAGGTAGCGCTGATGATGAGGACGATGGAGGCGGTGCTGATGGCGAGGACCGCAAAGGCGATGCCAATGATGTCAGGGACGGTGGCACGATGGACGATGTTCGTTTGTCTGTCGATGGGGATGATGTTTTGGCATATATATTATGTTTATATATTTAGTTTTATGTATCTAGCTAGTTTTTGGATTGTACAATGGTTAAATTTTGTAGTTATGTATCTAACTAGTTTTTGGGTTGTACAACGATTACGTTTTGTACTTATGTATCTAGTTATGTTTTGGGTTTATGTGATTATATTTTGTACGTATTGATGGTTATTTAAAATATTTGATAGTTATTAGTATGCGTTAGTGAAGAACTAATGTTGTTTTTAATCTATAACAGGTACAATTATGTATATCTAAAAAAGCATGAAGTTTTTGCAAATTTTAAAAAATAAATATTATTTTTAAAATGTCATTCTCAACAGACAAGGTCATAGCCGACGGACTTGCCGTCTGGAATGACATTTTAATTTAATTAATAAAATAACTTATTGACGACAGACATATGTCACATCATTAGCGATAGACTATCCGTCACTTATGACAATTGTAATTTAATTATCAAGAGTTATTGGGAGTCAATACCGACGGATTGTCCATCGCCAATAAGCTTAATATTGACGGCAGTCAACGGGGATACGGGAGCGACAACACCTAAGGTCAAGGGCGGAGCCAGCAATTTTTTTCTGGCGGGGCTATCGCGTGGTTAAAAAATTATGATCTTATAAACAATTTGACGGGGGTTCGGGGGCTATGCCCCCGAGCCAAATTTTATAGATAATTTTATATTTTTCAACTGGTTGTATATGTAAAAACATGTATTTAATTACAATATTGTTAATATTACAAGTAATAACATTATATATATATATATATATACACTCCTTATTGACCCCTAATATTCTTTTCTAATCATAAATTTGTTAATAAATATTTAAATTCTTTATGTTATGAAAATAATCTAAATTACATATGACATATTAAAAAGTCTAGTGATGCAACCCATTTTTTGATATGTATCCAAATTACACCTAAATTTTTGAATTTTTTTAAAAATTGGAGTTAAAACAATTAATATAAATATGTTTGGAGTCAATACCAAAAAAAAAAAAGTTAAATGGGAGATGTCTAAAAAGATGTCCTCCTAAACTTATTGGTGAAGATATATAAGTACTAATTTTTTTTAAAAAAATTCGGGTGGGCTAAAGCCCACCCTAGCCCATACATGGCTCCGCCCATGCCTAAGGTGACGACGTTGGCGACGAACGTGTCTGTCGAGAATAAGGTCAATGCCGATGGACATGCATGGAAGCATTTTCGATGGACATGTCGATCGGCTATGACCTTTTTTTGTAGAATGGTGTTGTAGCTCTGCACATGCCAATTTCTATTTTCTACTTTTCTCACTTGTTTTGTAGCTTTATCTTCTTTTTTGCCATGTATTTTAGTGTTCTACTTCAACAACTTGTTAATATAAAAATACTCCCTAGCAAAAGAACAAAGGAAAAGACCATATATTTTGTAACTAATCAATTAATTCAAATTGGATATTCATTTTCCACTAAAAACAAATTCATTTCCACTGGCCAATGCAAGCCCGTGATGTGTAATGCCAATTTTGCCAACCTATAATTATTATTATTCCTGATCATCATCATCACGAGACTTTCATAACCTTTCCCCCTGCCATGCAACTCTTCTCTATAAAAACCGTATATATTTCGATCCAACTAAGAACAAGTCATCAATTCCTTTTCTGAGAGAAATGGAAGCATACAAAAAACTTGTGATATTTGCTTTGTTTTTCATTGCGGCCATTGGCTCTGAGCCGATGACGGCAAATGGTCTGAATAGTCAGACCATTTGCGGCATGACCATGGACGGTCTGATATCCTGCAAACCGTTCGTGAGCGGCCTAAACCCTATCCCACCTTCGGCTGCATGTTGTACGGCGATTTCTAATGCGGACATGCAATGCATGTGCTCTTTCAAGAACTCCAAGCTGCTGCCTTCTTTTGGGATAGACCCTAACCTTGCCATGCAGCTCCCGCTCAAATGCAACCTTGCACAATCAGTTCATTGCTGAATTCCCTCTTAATTTGCTGATTGATTTTCATGTTTGTGATTTCTTATAATTTGTGTGATGGTCAGCTGTGCTGAATGCTGATGGAGTTACTTTTATGTTTGTATGCATTTGATTGTGTTCTTTCCCCTCCCATTTTCATTATAGCTGCTGTTTAAGAACTGTTACGTTAAGATGTGATGCAATCTTGATTATTTCTTTAAGATTGGACTTGATATATAAACTCCCTCACTTGTTTCAAAATATAAGAATACTACTGATTTTTCGAAATTAACTTGAGGTAATTCCAAATTGTGACATAAATTAATTTAAGTTTAATCAATAGAATACTGAAATTTATAAACTATCTAAAATGTATACATAATTGTAAAAATTATTATTTTATAATTTTTTAATAAATTATCTCAATTTTAAATTTATAAATATTTTAAATTAATTTTTAAAAATCAATAATAATTTTATAATTTAAAATTAATTCCCTATATATATCTTCATTTGTCATATATTCTACACCACACGTATAGGGTCATCATAGTATCATTTATATCTTTATTTTATTGAACGCATATATAATTTAGGTCTTGAACATTACAGTGACAGAGATCTATTGAAAGAGAGAAATAGAGGGAGAGAATCTAGTAGAAATTAATAAGTCCGTTTATTAGAGGTGTTCCAAAAATGTGAGCTATGGAGTAAATATATGCCGTCTTATCAATGGAGATTATTAAATTTGTTTTGAGTTCTGTTATATGTTATTATGAAAGTTTCCCCCGAATTATAATTGTGACAGCACGTATATGTATATGTGTTATAGATAAAAATTAAGAATGACTTCACTCTAATTTATTATATTATTTTTTATTTTATTTTATTTGTCGTTTGTAAATATTTGAAGAACATTCATGACTTAATTTTTCATATTATCCTTATATTAAATACTAATTTGTTTCTTTTTCATCTTTTCAATAAATTTTAGAAAGATAATTTTGAAATTTTATATCTAATATGATCAATCAGACAAAACATTAATTACATTTTTTTAAAATCAAGATCACAATGACCTAATTATCAAGAATTTTAATTTGTTACATTTTTAATCTTTACAATTATCTATTAGAAATTACACATATTATCATGATATTTCTTTACGATTAACATAATTCCATAATTTCTCTATCCTTGTTGTTCTTCAATTTCGCTATAGCCGGCCAATGCTTTCGGCTTCTTTCTAGTCAAAAGCTTTAGAACATATTAAATATGCTCTTTTCATCAAAGAGGATGCAAGTTTTTTTATACTACATGTGATTAATTAGCGTGACTAAATGCAAAAACGTGTATACCATGTGTGGCAAAATTCATTTTACTCAAAATAATTTATTAAAATGCATTTGATCAAAACTTTCATGCGAGGAAGTGATGTGTAAAACATGAAGAAAATAACATAAGAGCACGTACATTTAGCCACCTAAATAAACTCTTCACTATTTGCCAGTAGTGTACTGCTGTCTGTGTGTTGATAATTAACTGCACATTACCTATACATTCCACCATACTTGGCTGATATTTGTATAAATATACCGACTGATCATCTGATCTGAGATTTCATGGATTTTGGCCCCTGTAAAGAATGAACTTCTTCTCGAAGCGGAGCACAACAAAGCATGCAAAAAGTAAAGAAATAAAGAGAACTTCTATTTGCCAAGAAAAGCAATGCCAATTGCAGGTGTTGAGCAATATCAAGTTCCTAAAAAAAAAAGACAAAAAAAGAAGATACAATTACATGAGAATTCCCTACACCAAAGTAACATTCTACTTGACTAAAAAGCCGTAGCTCACAGTGCTCTTAGATGCTGAACTAATGTTTACCTAATTGTATGCCATTGAGGAGTTAAATTACAAACATATTGAAATGAGCAAGCAGGGAAATCTCGAGGGTATTTCTGATTAGCGGAATAAGTATTACTGTTCTGAACCATCAGGGAAGGGCTTTAATGCATCTTGTTTTCCGTTAACATAGTACTCGACAATTGCTTTCATTCTCGGAAACTTATCAGGGTGGTAGTTTACATGAATAATTACCGGTTTAAGCTTGCTCAGCTTTGCATCCTTCCTAACGGTATTGAAGAGTACCTTGCTGTTCATAAAGAGATAGAAATCCATAGTCCTCCTTGACGCGTGGAGCCCATCATATCCAGGATGTGAAGGGTAAAAGAGCTCCTCATTGAAAACTGCCTGGTCCCAAGAATTTGGTTCGCGAGATAGCCTACCAGCCACACGATCCAAAAGCTCGATTGAAGGGATTGTCGGTCTTAAGTAAAAGAAACCAGAATTGTATACCCAAATCCTCATTGTATGAGCATAACGAGCCCAACCCATTGAAGGTTCATCAAAAACATCGTTGTAACCATAAGCTGTCATATTATCATGACCATCAGTCATGGACTCCACATCTGAATCGCGATAAAGGTGATCAAATGGATTTTGCAAGTACACTATATCAACATCAGAGAGAAGAACACCATAACCAAGTTGTAAGAACTCTCTCAAGATGCGAAATTTCAATCCTGAAACAGCATGGTTTCCACCAGTCCTTGCAACTGAATCAATGCCTTCATCTGGGTCTCTCTTGTACACAGGAACATTATTTGATCCACAGAAACTCGCAATATCTTCATCCAAAGCCACAACCAGATAATTAGGTATACCCACTCTCTTGATGCTAGTAAACCAGATCTCCAACATGTCTTTCACGTTAGAATTTGCGAGCGCAACTATAACTTCTTTCCTAATGGATATTTTCTCAAGTATCTTGGCCAATCTTGGATTCACAGACTCATCAGGCATCACAGTAGGGTTAGTTCGTAAACCCTTAACAGTTCCAAAACTTCCGGCTTTATGCTGTTCACCCAAAACCAGAACTTGTTTCTGTGCTTGATCTTTCCTTTGTTCAGCAAACTGAAGCCTTTCAGTTAATTGTCTAATCTGCTTTTTCAACTCGACATTTTTCTCTGAAGCTGATACGAACTCTGATTTCAACATGTTGATCCTTTCAGACGCTTCACATGGGGGTGAACCAACCTAATAAAATATTCATGAATGAAAGTTTCAACAGACCTCATGTTTGTTATAAAACTGAACAGACACCAACTAGCTTCTTATCAAATATCAATAAATCTCAAACATACACCAAACTAATTGATCTTAGTTCATTGATTTGACAAATTCCAACGCCAGGTCTCAATGATAAAAGAAATTAGATCAGTAAATTACCAATGAACTGTTGTGTAAATGATGGGGACTCCAAGTCAAGAACAAAGAAGAGATTTTTTATATTTATTATTTGGAGTTTTTATATGTTTAATATAAAAGTAGTTGATGTGATTTATGTATTTTATTTATTAGTGGGGATTTAGGACATTAATTAGTGATTAAGAATTATTAATAAGGGTATTTTAGTCGTTTAGTACTTTTATTATTTCCCAAGACTACATACTATTGATATTTAAGTTAATTATTTTATTCATAGCGTAGAGGTATTTTATCCATCTCGATGTTGATACGTGGAGTTGATACACTTGAGAGATCCCAGTGGTTTAAATGTGGAGTTTAAATCTAGTTTATTTTCTATTAATTCTTCATCCTAAATCTGTCCTGCAACATTTTTGGTATTAGAGCTTAAGGTTTCTCCATCAATTTCTTATTTTTTGGGAGATCTTGGGTTTTCCAAAAATAAAAAAAAATGTTCATCGTTGGCCGGAGTTACTGATCATCGCTGGAGTTACTGTTCATCGCGGTTCACTGTTTAAAAAAAGAAAAAAGAAGAAAGGTAGAAGAAAGAAATTGTTGCCGTGTTTTGTCGTCGTCTAATATGATATGAGTGGTAACCCTAATCTCTAACTTATAAATATCTTACCAAAATTATAGTTTGCTCCCCCATAGTTTCATCTAATATTTCAGTTTTAGCCCATAGTTTATATAATTTTCACTTATACCCTTTTATTATTTTAAATCAGCCCATACACTTTTTCGCATTCATACTTTAGCCCTTGTTTTCAATTTTCTTTTCAGTTAGGCCCTTAACTTATCAACAACAAAAAAAGTTTTATTTTATTTATTTATTTATTTTATAACTCATTGTCCCAAACACTCAATGTCTCAAGCCACTAAAGAATTGCTTGTGGAAGTAAAAGAGTATATTTGGTTTCTCCACGGTGAAAGTGATCGAATACACTACTTTATTAATACATGTGGCCATAAATATTTGAAACCCAAGCAGGAAGAACTTAGATGGGATATGGTTGATGCACAAGATTACCTTGGAAAATTGCAACGTCAATATCAAGATGAACAAAGAAAAGCTAAAGCAAGGAAACGTCAACAAGTTAAAGCAAAAGAACTTCAAAAGGTTACACATGAAATGGTTTCTATATGTTCTTCTATAAAAGATGACATCTCTTTTATAAAAGATGACATCTCTTCTATAAAAAAAGGCCTTATTGACTTGCGGGCAGATATTCAAGCTGAGCAAGAGAAAGAAAAAGAAGATGTTGTCATCTTCTATAAAAGAAGGCTTTATTGACTTGCGGGCAGATATTCAAGCAGAGCAAGAGAAAGAAAAAGAGGATGTTCCAAATTTTGGGGCTACAAACAATAGTAATGTGTCCATGAAAATTCTTGAAGTTCCGAAAGTCGAACCAGAGATTGTGTGTGAGCAACAAATTGAGAAAAACTCTAAAGTTGCTTTTGAGTTGTTCGATATCGAAGAAATGACAATTCGAGAAGTTGATCCAATCTAAGTTGACTTCGTTGTTCCAAAAAGCTTATTTTCAGCACCTTTGAATACAAAAACGATACTCTCATCAATTTTCTTTCCAAAAAAATTTCAGCCTTACTGCGTGATGATGTTGTCAAAGGTGTTCCAAAACGTTCTTCCGTTGCAGAGGAGTTAGTGGCTTATTCTATCATATTATAAAACTCGAGGTCGAGTTTTCTCCAACAAGAGGAGAATGATGGAGACTCCAAGTCAAGAACAAAAAAAAGATTTTTTATATTTATTATTTGAAGTTTTTATTATGTTAAATATAAAAATAGTTGATGTGATTTACGTATTTTATTTATTATTGGGGATTTAGGACATTAATTAGTGATTAAGAATTATTAATAAGGGTATTTTAGTCGTTTAGTACTTTTATTATTCTCCAAGTAATATTAGAGTTTTGTGTCTCTTTAAATAGTGATATAATCCCCACAAGTCATTTAGACTACATACTATTGATATTGAAGTTGATTATTTTATCCATCTTGGTGTTGATACGTGGAATTGATACACTTGAGAGATCCTAGTGGTTTAAACGTAGAGTTTAAATCCTAGTTTATTTTCTATTAATTCTCCATCTTACATCTGTCCTACACCAGTAAACCCAAACCCAACTATAGAGAACCCTGTATACTCTTGGGAATTTGATAGCTGGTACCAAACTTTGACTCTGCCTAAACTCTCAGTTCGAAGCTATGTGACTATCAAATTACAAAATTATCAAAAATAAAAATGAGATATACAGACATTGTCTGCAACACATCAATGTTATTATCTATCTGCTCTGATTTAGAACACGTGAAACAATTGTAGTTTCAAATGTACTCAACCTACTTACCGGTTACAATTTCAGTACCAAATATCAATCAAATTGAATATAATTATTCCTTTCCAAAATATAAGAGTACCGTACTAAAAAAATAAAAAATTAGATAGCTTATCCTCTTGAGAAATGAAGCATTCACTTGCATATTTATTTTCCCTCCTTTCCAAAATTAGAGATCCATTTTTAAATGACGACTTTTAAAGAAAACTTCATTTTTCCAAATATAAACTTACATGAGCTAGAAATGTAGTAGTTATGTCATGATAGTACTCAACCATTCAAAAACAAAAGTTCATGTTACTTTATAGTCAAAAAATAGAAATGTATCTCTAGTTTTGGAACAAAAATAAATAAAAAAATGTATATCAAATTCAGGAAAGGAGGGAGTACTTGTGGAAGTCATTTTGCTCATAATATTGTTCATAATATTATGAGCACAATAATGCGTCTCATAATAATGTATATCAAATTCTGGAAAGGAGGGAGTACTTGTGGAATCCATTTTGCTCATAATAACGTGTCTCAAGCATATTTAATAATGTAGTTCAATGACGTATTAGACCACACAAGCAGTTGCAGATCAGAGCCAAAGGACACAAATTTCCAACTCAACAGCTTGAATTCCACTTTACGAGCAATAATATGTCCCAATCGCATTTAAAAATATCATTAATGTGTCTTGTATAAAGTCGAAAGAGATTTTACACAAGATATTGGAATGCATAATAAATTAAAAGTCAAAACAAAAATTTTCCGGTTGACAGCTAAATTTCCACTATTCATTCACCAGCCCAGCACACAATCAATATTCACTATTGTCTCATTCAATTTCGCTAATTTAGCTTTGATGTGCCTTAATTCAACACAAATACGTGGTTAGCAGGAGATAAACATACTGATACAACTCATGACTCAACTCCAGCTTAACTCACTAAAGGCTTCATTTGAATCAACTAGAGATCTAAAAGAGGGTAGCTTGAAATGACTTTAGACTCAATTATATACTAGACAAACTCAACTCTATTCATCTAAGCTTGATAAAGCTCTTATAGGCTCCATAAAATCCATCTTATATGATGGATAAGAACTCAAAGTCTGACTCTTAAGAGCTGGACTCCACTTGACTGATGACATAACTCAGATATCACAAATGGCATCAACTTTTAAAGGTCCATAAAAATGACAAAGATTCATGCATCATTATATAGAAACACGGAATAGACATAATCAACAACATCCCTCACTAAAACTCGATAATTTTTCAAATGACTACATAGAATGAAATTTGCACGGGATAGCAGATAACGAAACCACTAGCAATTTAAAGTCAAAACACACAATTCCAGTCAACGACATAATTTCCACCAGTAATTCACCTCAATTAGTTGCTACAAATCACCAACCCTAACAATTCCACAAAGATTTCGAAATGGAGTACCAAAATCAAGAATATGCAAAGCAATTATATAAATATACTTATATATACATACCTGTGTGTCGGATTTTGTGATAACGTGGCGGTGAATTGGAGGATTGGAGACGAAGAAACCGTGAGGAAAGAAGAAGGCAAAGCCACAGCCGAGAATGACTCCGATGACGATGGCGATTGTGATCCTCGATCCGCGCACCGAGCGTATGGTGTTTCGCATCAATGGACCGTCTCTACTACGACCTGCCATTGATTTATCTAGAGAGAGAAAGTATTTGATTTCGCTTATGCTGAGATCAGAAATGAAGGCATTTGTAGTTTAAATAATTGAAAATTAGGAATGTGTTTTTTCTTCTCCTTTCCTAGTTCTCTTGCCGGAGATGAAAGAGAGAGAGAGAGATTGCAATGGTTTTGTGGCAGCTTGTAGTACTGCTCAAGCTGAGTGCTTCAACATGATAATCTTTACTTTCACATTTATGTTGTGAACCAAAATGGAAGGAAATTAGGATTTTTATCTACATATATTTCCAATGGATGATTAAAGATGGTACTTTACAAAAAAAAAATTCTAAAAATGACGATTAAAGGTATATAAAGTGAAGATAGGTATATTATTTAGTAGCGTGTATTAATCTAAAAAATTAAAAGTAATTAATATTTTATATAATTTTGTGAAGTTATTAAAAATATATTTAAAAATTTTGAGGACGGAATGAGTATGAAACTATAGGAGAAATTATTTTTCACGTGTAAATTCACATTTTTTTTATATTTTATTTTGTTTAAATACCAATAATAGACATCATACTTAAAAGAATTTTTTATTTTTATTTTGTTTAAATACCAATAAGCGACATCATATTTAAAAAATAATTGTGCCTAATGTGGAAAGATTAATTTATGGCAACCACAACAAGGGGCCAAGCATTTTATTAATAGTAGTCCCTTTATTCTAAATTATATGACTATTATTAATTTTTTAAATTTAAATTAAAATATTTTTAAATTCATAATTGAAATGATTCATTAAAAATTATGGAATACTAAAGTTTATAGTGAGTAATACTTTTAAGATAGTTTACGATATTCATCGTTATATTGATTAAAATTAAAAATATCTATATCAATTTTGAATTTAAAAATCTCTTAAATTGACTTTAAAAAATTAATAACGTTCAAATAGTATGAAACGGAAGAAATATATTTGTTTCTTCATTAATGAAATAAATGGTGGTTCAATTCGATAGTATTTAAGAAAGAGTTTGAATGGCGGGGGTTGAATTAATCAATGGGCAAGCTTGGCCTTATTGATAATTTTAGTGAAAATGAAAATTCAATTATAAATAACATGTGGAAAAAGATTCTTAATTGGAGTGATGTGATAATTCTAGTTACAATAATGTTTGGTCATTTATTTAGCGTAAGCACGTTCAAAATTGTTTATTATGTAATTGTTTTATTCTTAAAGACTACATTGTATTAGATTTAATCATAATATTTTTAAAATTACATGATATTAATTAAAACTACGTAGTATTAGGTTTTGAATTTTTTAACGTATGAACATTGCTTATTACTTCTTAGTTGCATTTAAAAATTTTGAAGTCAATTTGCAAGTGACATTATTCATGTTAATTTTAAAACAACGAATAGTACTTTAACTAAAAACAAATATAATTATATCAAGTTTGTATTTTGAATTTCACAAATTGATTCTTAAAAATTGAAAATGTGACTTTCTTTTTTGTGGATCAGAGCTATATAGTATTAAAGAGTGATCTCATATTTATTAATTATTAAATAAATCAATTATATACTATTAGTTGCATCTAGAACTTGTGATTATAACATCATTGGTATGAAGTATGAACTATGTGGTTCTCTTAAAAGAATTTGAACATAATTATACAATCCAGAAAAATCGGTGCAATTTCAAAGCCTCGCATAGATGCAAGTACATTTAATCAAGACTGCCCACATAACCACATACAAATCCAGAATCTATTCCCTTGGAATGAAAAAAATATTCAGAACTTTATCTTCCAGATAACTAAAAAAGACCACCAAGTAATGAAAATTTGAGCCAAAACCTAGTATTTACAAACTGGTGTAAAAACCACCCACCAGATAAAGCCAGCCAATTGATCCAAGTTTGCTAAAAGAAACAAAAACAATTACTATTTTGTTGAGCATATCCAAGAACAGAGCTCAAACTATAGATCTTATATCTGTCGCAAGTGCTTCCATTAACATGTGCAAATGCATCAAGCCAAGCAAGACCCTGAAAAGCGAGTATTATATCTAATCCTAAGTGGAAACAAATCCTAGCAAAGGAAAGGATCATTAAACTATGCTTGCTCAGAAATCTAAGAGAACACATCATTCTTCATGGTCGGAATCAGAAGTCTCTTCGGGTCTGGGTGGGGCTTCAATCATGCCATTTGCTGGCCTTTGAACCGGGTGAATGATATCCCTAACAATTTGATTCACTGATTCAAGGAGGGGAGGAGAAAAGAATCAACATACGTACAATCTAATACTCCCCTTTGTTCCACAAAAAAAAGTTCCATTTACAAAAAAGAAAAATCACAAAAAATAAAATAAATAATAATAATAATAACAAAAGAGTCCTACTATTTAAACTAACAAATTATTAGTATTAGGGGTAAACATCGAACAAAAACAAATTGTAAATATTTGCAAATTTTGCAAATGAGACTCTTTTTGTGGAACGGAAGGAGGATCAAGTTAACACTGCAATACTACACTCTAGAACACTATAAAAGAAACAATCTATAGTGTTTCTCAGTTTCTCTTAAATCACATAATCATATAATTAAAAAGAAACTAAAAATTCCATGAGAACAAAGGAGATGAATGTAGAATAACAAACCAAAACTCAGAGACTAATAATCAAAAATTGTATATGCATATGTAAGTGATTACCTGACACTATAATCTTTGTACCGATTGTTTTTGCAAACTGAAACTCTGCCTGATGTGCACTAACGAATTTTCCCTGCAAATCCAGAAACCCAAAAGGCCACTTGAGTTTCTCACAGATGCTGGGGGAAATAATTATAGATATACTTTCAAGCCTAAATTGAATCAACAGAAAACCCATCCAGCACATCATTGAAATCTAGATTAATCAAACTTATGTTAAACTATGTCCAGCAAATCCAGGTTGTCCCCAAATCTTTTTTTTTTAAATATATATATATATATATATATATATATATATATATCTTCACTATTATTTTTTTCCAGGAGAAGAGAGGCTAAGACGATGGTAGCCAATAATACAGTATGTACAAAATATAGTTAATTAACCTATTAATTTTCATTGAACCTGCACTAAATCCATTTTCTTCCAACAAAAACATAAAGAGTATAAGGAGGCTTTACCATTTCATCATAAAAAAAACCCGCAACTTGGTCGAGTCTAGCTTGATGCCTCAAGAGGAAAGGGCGCATATGATTCATATACAGCTGCCTTGCCCCCTGTCAAACAGTAAAAATTGCCCCTCAGATGTTTAGCAGACTTTAAAAAATTTGCAACTCAATGAAAATTAATTGCAATGTAACAAACAACCAGGATAGGCTATTTTAGAGAAGCGATACATACACCTGTCATCATTGAAAATGGTATCCCATAAATCTTTCATGGTCCTAAAATTCATTAACATCTTATTGAAATATAGTTTAGAAAGAAATCCACTAACTTTTTATACTGCCTCTGCCCTAATTTAAATGTCCCCCCGTTGAAGTATCAGACACTAAAAGAAATAATGAGAATGGTGTATGAGTTTTGTAAAGTTCCAAAATCTATCCTTCATTGGGCCTCCCACAAATTTCTCTTTCCTCAAAACAACGTTATGGGACAGTGAGAAAAGGGAAGGGGGTCCTCTAAATTGGATCAGGGTGAGTAACCGTTAAGTGAAAAATTCCACCAAAAATCAGCAACTGACAAATGAAAAAGGGAGGAAAAGAGTATTGAGAGCAACCATCTTTGCTGCACAACTGTAAATGGCTACAGAAAAGAGTATTGAGATATACTTCTCTTCAGTGTAGCTAAATATTCTGCCTACGGTCAAGGAACATGAGTTACGTTCATTAGATTTGTCTAAAGACTCTAAACCAGTTAGTATACAAAAGTGTGAGTGTCATCTAACATAGAGATTGTGGCCCTTTGGGTCACACTGGAAAGTTGAACCTGCATCTTTTGCAACTTGGCAGGTCAAAGAACAAAGAGTCCCAGAATCCAGACCTATATAAGTATATATAGAGTGCAATTTCATGAAAAGGCAAATGATAGTAGTTTAATCCTCAAACTATAACGACATACTCATGTGTATACCATGACATAATAAGCTAAGAAACAAAAAGTTCTAAAGCTTACATTCACAGATGGAAGCTGAAGCCAGACAAGAAATGCAAACTTCATATGATAGTACAATGGAAACCTGCGAAATCAGAGAAGGGAAGCTACGTGAGTTTTTAACTCAACAATAAAGCCACATATCCTGAATTATTAACACTATGACGATGATTGGTATTTTTAGAAAAAATCAGATTGGGTTGAAATCTATACCATGAGATAAATTTGTCTGCAAAGATTTCCGCGACACTAAAAGATCCATAAGCTGCAAGGGATGAATAGTTTTAATAAAGAGGACAAAAAGGAAAATGGTAAAGGTCAGTAAATGTCCTTATCCAGCTTTGTCCATAAGTGTTAACCAAAAGGTTGTGGGAAGGATAGATTTCACAGGGCCCAATCTTATAAGTAAGAACAGGCCAATGAAATTGAAATTCATAATCCATCAAATAAATTAATTATATTATTATCTTTTACTGACATATGTTTTGATTGTAACAACCTTCTAACCATCACAATTCAATAAACACAGGACCACCTGAGATGTACTAGTGTTTAGACAACTATCCATGGTAAAGATATGGTCTCAAAATAGGTGGTAAAATACCTTTAATTGTTAAACATCTACAAAAAGTAGCAAGTTCCAGAAAAAGCCTTCTAAAATTTTGAATTGAGCAATTTCAAAATCAGAAGAGCGTAAGAGAGTATCAGACAACAACAGAAATTAGTATAAAAAAGCAGCATCAGTACCACTAACCTGCCCAGTATAAAAGCCACTTTTGTTGCTCATTTTGATCTTTCGCCTCAATTGCTTTAAATGTAGAGTAAACAGGAAGAACTATCCCAACAGAACAGCTGCACAAGTATTTATTCGTGTGCATTAGTATCCAAATAACAACTTATATACTTCTTTCAAAACTAAGCCTAAATACGCGTGTTAGTTTGAGTAACATGGACATTAAGGGATACACAGTGATAAAAAACTTAATGTACTTAAAATTGTTTTTTATGATAACATAAACAACATTAAGAGATCACGTAAACAAACCCTCAAAAGCTATCTGAATTAAAACATTAGTCTTTACAGAATAAATTTGAAGCCATGTAGATTTAAAAAGAAAAAGTAGACTTCAAGTCACTACCAAGCTGTTCGGACAACAATGTTGGAACTAAGTGGGGAAAGAAGCAAACGCAACCCAACCTGCATCACACGGAACCCAGACATTAATACCAAATATATCTTCTAATAAAATCTAAGCAGAACAATTACACAAGTATCATTAAGAATAGATGAGACATCAATGCAACATGTATCAACCCACACAAATGATGTAAGATTATGTGAGTTTAACACACACACACACACAAAACCTAAATTTTCATGTACACACAAGACATTCACAAAATCAAAGATAACAAATAATAATCCACGTATATTTTAACCAGCTCCATTTTATTGCTGCATATCCTATGTTTTACAAATCTATTTCTCTTCACTTAATTTCTCTCCTATTCTCCCAAATTATGCCTCGTTACGTATACTTCACTCGCTCCTTAGCATTTTAGTTTTCTTGCTCGTTAGCTCCCTTCCTTCAGCTGGCTTCGCCCTATCTATTCATCTCTTTTTTCAAATGGATATTTAGGGATGTTAAGCTACCAATTCTAGAATGAAGGATTTTAGACACCAAATTACTTGACTAATTTATTTATGCATCTGCCATTAGTTCACTAACACATATTTGCATAAACTTTTCAATATGAAATACAATGCTTCACAATATAGCTTAATCACCATAACTTCTACAAGTGCTTAGAATGTTAAATATTTTTATCTAAGTATAACCACCGGCGAAGCTACATACACCATTGTGGGGTCAATTGACCCCACTGAAAAAAAATAATTGCTTTATAATATAAGGTAAATTTTAAAAAATTTAAGTATTATATATAAATTGACCCCACTAAAATTTTATAAATTTTCTGTTATACGGGGTCAAATTGAAAATTTATAACTTCGTCAATCAAATTTTAACCACATATGACTCATATCCTCTCAATATATATATATATATAATATTATATATATATATATATAATATTATATATATACGCGCGTGTGACCCGAAAGTAGAAAAGTATTAAAAAAAAATTGGTTTGGGGACACTGCCCCCGAATCCCCACCAAATTATTTATAGCTTAGTAATAATTTTGACCCCATTAAACTCCATTCCTGGCTTTGCCACCGAGTATAAGAAAACATGGTTGCAACAACAGAATTGTCAATTTGTATATCTCATCTGATCCTTTTATATTTTTTGCTTAGAACTTTTCGTTATTTTCCACATGAAACGATTAAATACTATCTGCAATCATGCATATGCATATACATATATATATATATATATTGAATTTTCATACGAACAATAAACCCTAATCCGTGAAGTAGTGAGAAAAAAAATTGAGACAAAAATAGAGAGCGTAGAACTGATTACCTCATTCGACATATTAGATCCAAGTAGAGCCATCTGATGCAAAGAGAAGACCTGTAAATACAAGTTTTACAGGTTGAATTTTGAAATGAAAAGTGAAAACGACTCTGATGATTCCTCTATGTTTTGAAACAAAAGAAGACTTTACACCAATAAGCGACGGAGTTTTGTACGACGTCGTTCGGTTAAAAACTTATATCACCTGAAATTTATTTATTTCTGATACAATATCCTCAAGCCTTAGATAATTTACACATCCGGCCCAAAATGCTCTGCTCATGTTCACATATACCCCCGCACTGTATCGTGGTTGCACTTTTTCTAGTCCTTGTTTCTTTGCTGAACCCGAGTGTTCTGGACTTATTTTGCTTATTACAATTAAATTGCAGCACTATAAACCAAATGCTCTCCAAGAAGCATTTTCACTTTGTTGTGTGTGTATAATGTAGGCATATATAAATTACATATTCTCTCTGTCAATGAAAATCTCATTCCAAATTCTTAATTTCTTTTACTTATATTACTGATTATGTAAGACATGATTATTATTTTTTTTTGTTGTAGATGATTTTCTATAACATTTAAGATTACTATTTGACAGAAAAATCAATACATCAATAATACTCCCTCAAGCCATAAATAGATTCATGTTTTGACATTTTGAAGTCAATATATAAAAACTCAAAATGTAAAATTAGAACAACAAATTTTGTAACTAGTAGTAGTTTTCGGTAGTTTATAATATAATATACATATAATAACTAAAATTAAATAAAATAAAATCAACTCAAATAAAGATAGAGTTGAGCAAGCAAACCAGAAGAAATGAAGTAAAAATGAATTTCGGAAATAAAGAGAAAATAAGGTTAAAATCCTTGAATTTTATAGTTGAGCACGTCAACCAAAAGGTGGTATGATAGAAAAGTCCAAGTACAAATTTTTTTTTTTCCTCACATCAACTAACCATGGAGACAATCTGCATTTCTAGTTCAGTGAACTTCCCATTGAGAAGCGATAAACATATGGAGAAGAAAACTATGATCATATTAGAGCTTTGTGCAAAACACATACCTCCTAAATTAATGATGGATCCTTATGCCTGTATGAAAAAAAGGGGGCTAAAAGATGCTTGGTTGACCACATCATGTATTAATGACATATCTCAATACCCCAAATGTGTACTCCATTTGTTACCCCCAACATTACTCGTATGAAAAATCATCAGCATCAGATTATTACTCATCTACAACATCAATTTCTGGAGTTAAAGCAACAGAGAATTATTTGCACCCCCTTTGGACACTTAAAAGATGACATGTCCCATCTGTTTTTCAACCCAGCCTATGTCACTTACTGCTGTACTTAAGCAATCTAAAACACCATATATAGCCTTTGTTTCTGAGTGAAATCTATCACCAGATGTGAAGATATGAACTCTGTTCCCCAGATATGCCCAACTGCAACCAGCAAACTTCTTGACTTCCTTCCCTCTCATCTTTTTCCTTATTCTCCCCATTTCATCCCACTTCCCCTCTGACGCGTAAATATTAGCCAACTGCACATATCTAGCACCATTTCCTCCTTCAATTTTCAGTAGCTTCTCCTCTGCCTCTCTTGCAAGTTCTAGATTGCTGTTCATCTTGCAAGCATTTAGGAAGGTGCCCAATATAACAGCATCTGGTTCTATGGGCATCTCTCCCATCAAGGCCACAGCCTTCTCCAGTTGATTGGCCCTTCCATACAAATCAATTATGCAGGCATAGTGATCAATTTCTGGTGATATAGCATACTCTTCTGTCATGGAAGTGAAGTACAATTCACCTAATTCTACTAAGCCACAATGACGGCAAGCTGATAGAATAGCAATGAAGGTGCCTGCATCGGGTCTGATTCCTCTCTCCTTCATTTCTTCAAAATGCTGGAGAGCTTCATGCTCATACCCATGGTGAGCATAACCAGCTATCATCACATTATAAAGGACTGTATCTCTATTACTAATTCTTTGGAATATATTCTTGGCATAAGTTATATTTCCACATTTTGAGTACATATCAATTATCGCGCTCAGCATCTTCTCGTCCATTTCAATTCCCATTCTAAATACATAGGCGTGAATTTGCTTCCCAGGATCCACAGTGGCTTTTATCGCGCAGGATCCCAGCATACTCACGAGAATAAGAGGATCAGGAACTGTAGCTTCCTTTGCTTTGAACTCGTTAAAAAGCTCAAAAACCTCTTCACATTGCTGGGATTTCACATACCCAGAGAACATAGCCGTCCAAACAACAGAATTTTTTTCAGACAACGAATCAAAAAGCCTTTTGGCTTCTACCATGTTACCTTGCAAAGAATATCCTACTATCATTGAAGTGACCGAAAAGGTGTTTTCCAATCCATTTGATGAATGAACTGATTCTGCATATTTCATATTCCCGCACTTGCAATAAACATCAACAATGCCACTACTTACGAATGGATTCAAATTCAGCCCTTCCTTCAGAACCCAAGCATGAACTTCCTTCCCAAGCTTCAAACTCTTTAAACCAGAGCAAGCACTCAAAATACCAACAAATGTGTGCTGATTCCACCTGAATCCTTCCTCAGCCATGCAGCAAAACAACTTGATTGCCTCCTTCGCATGCCCATTTTGGGCGCAGCCCGAAATTAAAGTGTTCCAAGAAACAGTATCATTTAACTCCGGTTCGCTCCAAAAAAGATTTTGGGCCACCTCCAACTCACCTTCTCTGCAACAAGCAGCAACCATTGCATTCTTGGACACCAAATCAATAACTCCACCATCACATCCATCAAACACTCGACACGCTTCTTGAAAACACCCACATTTCGAATACATGTCAACTAGTGCACTCACAGCAAACCCACTTAAATTATTGGCAGTTTTCACCATAAAAGAATGCAACTGCCTTCCATAAGATACGATACACAACTTTGCCGTCAGGTTAAGCATTGCAGTGACCGTAAACTCATCAATTTCAGCTTCATCTCTCACTGACTGCATTTCAAGAAACAATTTAACAGCCTCACTCTCACACCAATCAGAATTTACATACCCAGATAACATAGAATTGTAGGTGACTGAATCTTTAACCGGAGCAGCATTACAGAGAGCTTGTGCTTGTGTAAAATTCTGAGCTTTAATGTATGCCGAAATAATGGCATTCCAAGTGAATACATTTCGTTCAGGCATTTCATCGAACAGTTTATGAGATTCCTGAATGAGTCCGTGCTTGGAGTAGAAGTGAATGAGCTGATTGCAAGTGAATACGGTTGATGTAAAACCGGCTTTAATGGTGTGGACATGAGCCAAAAGCCCCTCTTTCAGAGACCCCATTCACATAATAGCAAAGCCGCAATGAACTTTACTGCTTATGAGGTAAGGTTGACCCGGACCCCGAGATATGAAAACTGAAAAGCAGCAGAAAAATCAATTCTTTTTCTGCCTTCTGCCAGTATATGCTGTTATTGGCCAACTTCTCTTTCCCGCCGTCTGGAATTTTGATATTTCTTTTTATGATAATGTCTAAATATTCCCCAGTTTTACATTTTAACAAATTAACATCATGTAGTAGAAAATACTGTTTTAATGACAAAATAATAAAAAGCTTCTCATTCCCAATAAACAAAACTCTATGAAAACCTTCACTCGGTCGTCCATTAAGGATTTCCTTCGTTTTTTTGTTACTCTTTTAGTATTTTTTAATTAGAGTTGTAGTCTCAATCGTCAACGGCCGGTACGTACTCCCTTCCCTTCGCTTTTTTGTTACTCTTTTAGTATCTTTTAATTAGAGCTGTAGTCTCAATCGTCGACGGCTGGTACGTCCTTGAGACTGGTAAAAATTCGCTCAAATCCTACACCCGTGGTCTCCTGGTACATCCTTAAGACTAACAGGATTTTGTTAGGATCCTACACCCATGGTCTCTTCACTCCTTTCGGATTATGTTATTGCGCAACACTAATTATAAACAATTTAATGCATTTTAAAAGGTCATTCTAATGTGTGCTCTAAGGACACACACTATACACAGAAATCGAGAGAATATTCTCTTGATTACATCAAGGAAATATGCACAGAAATCAAGAAAATATTCTCTCGATTCTTGTGTATAGTGTGTGCCCTCATAGCACACATTAAGAAAATCATATTTTAAAAACAATTTTTTGTAAGAATCTTGTGGCATTACTCTGCAATAGAATTTGTCCATGTTTCGGTAAATTAGCAAACAGTTTTTTTCTTAAAAGAAAATTCATTAATAAAGTGCGCAAAATTTTCCATTAGTCAAGAAGTTGACAAGTTTGTGAACTCTAATTGCAACAAATGCATATTAAGGCTTTAGTGACTACAACGTAACAACTCCTCTTGGGATTTTGGCAGTTATGTAGCAACTGAAAAACAGGCATACAATTTGTAACAAGTAATCAGAAGGCTAAATGTACCCTTTTTGTTTCCATCTTATTCATATCATCTGATTTCTGAAATACAACAACTACAATGATGTCTGAAAGATTGTTGTCAAAATAACCAATCTCCAATTCTCCACATTGGGAAGGAAACAAAAGTACAGAATACCACACTAATCCATTTAGAGGAATCCTAGAGAAAATTGAATTATAGTTGGGCACTTGGGACTGAAGAAACAGCAGAAAGACGATATAGTTTGTTCACATTTGAAAGCTAGAAGTACTTTCTGCTCAGATAGCTGAGCTTAACGCTTTACTTTCATATTCCATTCAGTCTATGACCAATTTGACCATCCAAAACAAATCGGAAGTAGTTCACAACATTGATTGGCAGAAAACAACTTTAGCGCCCAAGTAGACAGACCTTGCATCATCTGAAAAAAGAAGTAATCATGTTAATCACAATTTTAGCATTATTGATAAAATATAAACTATGCCTTCAAGCAGAGGGAATCAAGTAATGTCGGTAAGATTATTATAGCTATGCACAGTTCATGTCATTAGCATACTGATGAGGCTTCGACCTGTCATTATTTTACAAAGTGTAATGATTTCATTAACTACGAATAAATAAAACAAAACCTCCCGGCCCCCCACCCCTCCTGTTCTCCCCCAAAGGGAAGAGTAGAAGGAAAAACAATTTCATATTCCTTGCCTATTAATATCCTTGATCACTCTTAAATGATACTTAGTATAAGTTGTCACACATGAAATGAACTTGAGAATGTACCTGCAATTCTAGCCAAACTATACTCTGTAGGCACATTGGTCTCTGCTTCAATGGCGGCTTTTGATGCTGCAATACCAACTGCCACACTTTGCATAACATCTAAACCTGCACAAATAGAAGCTAGTGCCCCACCAACCAAGCAATCCCCAGCCCCTGTAAGCCTCACAACAGATGCAGATAGTGCAGGATAGTGCACAGCAAAAAGAGTAGTGCTTTCATCTGCTGTGGAAGCATTGAAGAACCGATTTGGAGGGCAGATGGAATTTATAATTTCGTATAACTGTCTGCAGAAGCCATGAGGTTTATTGCTTTTGAAACCACCAAATTTCTTGAAGTTAGACATGCCTTTAGAACATAGTAGTACCCCATTTGATCCAAGAGTTACAACAAGTACTTTGATACCTTTCTTTAGCACAACTGCAATTGCAGGCTCAAGCATTCGGAACAGTGATTCTGGTGAATACTTGATTCTAGTATCTATTTGGATTGGATGAAAGACACCTCCACAGGAAACAGCATTTGCGATGGCAATAAGTTCATCTTCATTAGGTGAAGCAAAACTTATCTGTAAGAAAATGTTCAAAGAGAAATTGTATATAAAAAAAATGCAAAAGAGTAGTTATTGCACTGATAAGATTGAGATCACATTTATTATGCCCTTTAATGTGGCGTGGAACTAAAACATATGGCCATATACATTTTATGCAAACATAAATTCTGTAGCTGAACACGACTAGCAAAAATGGAAGACGCAAGATCCACAACCAAATGAGTAAATTTTATGACTTGTATACTAATAGATGGAATATCATAGGATTACTCTCTGATTCAGGATAAATCTTATGAGAAAATTATAGCACTCACATACTTGGCAACTGAAACAATTCTTTTGGATTTTGTTACTGATACAGGCTCAAACCACACTGGAATACTGTACTCTGCAGCCACTGAAAAAAACACATTCAAATAAACACTTTTATATAAAGAAATAGGAATTGAGGAAACAAACAATGGTCAGTCTTCAAAAAGAGCATGTGCAAGAATATACGAATGAATGAATTCTTTAGTGATTAAGTAGCAGGAAACACAAAAGCAAATAAAAGAAGGCATCACAGTTAAGAAAAATATGTATGTACAATTATATCTGCCAAAGTCTGCAGCTCAAGAAATTAGAACCTATAAGATTACTGTGTGACAATATTGATTTAAGGATTTTTTTGGTCTTTCAAGTGATTGCCCAGTGAACCTCAAATTTGCAAATAAGCAAAGTAGCACAGTAACACAGATAAGCACAATCATAATGGACACACCCAAAAGTCTACAAGAGAGATAACTAGCTAAAGCAAATGTTACTTTTCTCTTACATGTTTTCCGTTGTTTTCCCATACAACGGAAAACTAGAAAAGGGCCATTGAAAATTCAACCGTTCTTCCAATTATAAACAATTAATTAATGGGTCTGAAGCTGTTGATATGCAATATTCACTCACTCCTCTCATCCAGCAAACCACAAATGAAAAAGGAAAGAAAAAGAAAAAAAACCATGTACATAACACGCTAACACACACATTCACATGGCGGCATCGCGTACTTTGACAAGCAGCTTCCAGACCAGGATGACTTAAATTTGCATCAATCATCAATACTGGAGCAGAAGAAATGTTACTCTTGAATTTCTGGATCCACTCGGGTGTGAGAAATTTCTCCTGTTTCAGGAGAAAACTAAACACTTAAGAAACTAGAAATATGTCGAATCTCACAATGCTACAGCTCAAGCTAGTCAAAAGAGAACTTACGATTGCTTCCACACTAGCAACTGCAGCTGCCAACTCTCCTTTAGCATCAACTATGTTGCATACAACAGCAGTCTCAATCTCGTTACATCTTTGGATGCCTGATTCAAGATGAGAAGTAAAATAATATGTTAACGGGGAAAGCATTGAATGACATTTAACTCCCAGTAAATGAATGATAGCTTAATTTGCTCTTAATTTTCCATCTGGAGAGAGAGAGAGAGGAAAAGAAATGGCTGGCTGTTGGAAGAATTTTCTAATAGAGCAGCCATCTTCCACAGCCAAAAGACGAAACCAAAATCCAGGTCACAACGATAATATAGATATCATTTGTAGTATAATTCTAGGCATATTGGCTAATATAAGAAAAAATGAGAGACTAAATTAACACAGAAAGTCAGCTTCTCGTGATAAGCCATAAACTGGAACCAGTTTTCACGTTTCCCTTATCTTTGAACTTCTTCCTCAAGCCCGGTAATGGTGTCTATCACAAGAACTGAGGGTTCCCAAAATGAACACTACGATACTGCAATTAATGATTAATATGTAAAAAAATTTAAAAACTGCATAAGGTGCAAATGATGGTGTAACCCAATAAATTTAACAATAATCCATTACCAGAACAGGTCATACTTAATTGTTCACTTGCTTCTGGCAAAATGAAGAAATCGTGGATACTTTAGGGTAGCTAATTAACATTTTCCATTATCTCATATAAGAAAATTGTTGGATAAATAAAAAAAAATTATAGAAAAAGTATTTGTGGATCTGGCTACATGACCAAATCACCAAACTAATGCTTAAGTCTGCACAGTTGAATTTTAATCATAATCAACGTAGAATTTCAGAAGTGTACCTTCTATTGATAATCCAGTAGATTTCCAATGTTCCAACAGCAAATTTCCTGCTAATAGAAAGAAAATGTTACATTTCCAGGGGAGGAAGATTCTGTTTTTATAAACTAACCCTCAAAAATGCAAAAAGTGCTTGCCCAACTATTAAAGTGGTATATAGGCATATAGCCTGAAATAAACCATCTAGTTCACTGAGATTCTATGACATTTAAAATTCGATCCAGTATACAGCACTGCTAGTTTGCTACAATATACAGAAAATCGTGATCAAGTCTATCTGTTTAGAATGTATGTGAACTTGCATGACTTATGTGTATATATGTCCTATGAGTGTGCATGTGCTTGGATACAATCAGATGGTCCATCGGATTCATGTTTTTTCCAATGAACGCCAGCCCATCTGATTGGAAAACTTATCGAGAAAATGGATCTGTCATTAGTAAATTAATTTGACAGACTTGTTCCTGCATTCTAAAAAGTAAATATCAAGGACAAAATCTTGTGGTTGTCTTCTAGCAGATCCCAGGAAATTGAATTTGGAGTAAGCAGCATTTCTCATGTCAAAAAAATATGATAAGCCTTGTCCCTGTTGTGATGAGAAGGTAAAAACTGTAAGACAAAATTGCCTATATAGTCAGAGTTGTCATGAATCCCATGAGAGTATTACCTGCCATATCAAGTCCCACAGCACTTATCATGTAAGGCTTTGTTCCAAGCTTTGACACACACTCAGCAACATTTCTTGCTACACCCCCAAGTGTAAAGAGCACCTGCATAGATCATATCCACAGGTGAATGAGGTTTATAATTCGGTAGTATTTTTTATCAAAATTTTTATAAGGATGTGTTTCCTCTTATGCTATCCTGCGCTCATGCTATGGTCCAAAAATTAGAATCTACTAGCTCTACATTAATGAAAAACCAAGTTGCCAAAAGCCCAACAAACAGAACAAAGCACTCAATTTCTAATAAAAGGTAGAAGAATTCTGATTATGAGAATTCCTACTAATTCACTGTATTTTTAAAAATAAAAATCATATTAAGTAACTGTACAACATCAAAAGAATAGAGGATGATGCAACTTAGCAGTAAACTCTGGTTATGGGATCTATAGATATTTTGTCCTAATTAAAATTAGAGAGTCTTGTAGCCTTAGGGGAGGTCACAAAAAAGTTCGGGGAATTTATTTCTCAATTAGGAACATATTGCAGGGAGTTTCTGCTGAACAAACTTTTGTGTCACAAAAACTTAATAAAACCATTCACCAAATAGTAATTTACATTCCACAAAGTCTGTGGAAGGGAATTGACAAAGTTCAATTTGTTTCAAATGTAGTCAATATACTGAGCAATTCAATTTTCCTTATTTGAAGGTGGAACATTTTTATATGAAAATAAAATAAAATGTGCTAAACAGAAGACTATCTCAGCCTATTCCTAGTTTGATAAAGAATTATATCAGTATTTCATGACTGCTCTAAGTTGATTCAATCCCCTTTTTGGGGCCTAGACGGTTCCTTTGAATTTGCAGGAAGGGTGCGAATCCAGTCATGAATCATGATAACAAGTTCTATATGGTGTCGCTACTCAAATTTATATTTTACACATCGCACAGCGGAGAGATGAGTTTCCCATTTGGAAGTTCAAGTTATTGTCAAGGGTCCCTCTCACTTCCCTATTTCAGGAAATGCCCAAAGTGACATTGTCATCTAGGGCCTCATGGCAAGTGTCATCTACAATAGATCAATTTATTATACATCAAAATTGGTGCTAACCCCTGAACATACAAAAATAATAGCTGCATGAAATTATAGCTATCAACTTCCAATAATAACCAATTCACATGAAGCATGAGACAAAGCATAATCCTTAAAACTAGCAACAAAAAAAATAAGAAGCATAATCCTTAAGCTCTCGACAGTCAAAACATAATCTCAAACAGCATTCTTGGGTACTAATATGTACAAAACTATCAAAAACATGTTAATTTGAAAGTTGAATTGAGTTCATACTTCATATCTACATGTGTATAGATCAAAAGTTTGTTTCTTTAAGATGGGCTCTAGAGGGAAAAAAATTAAAATTTTGGAAATAAATATCAATAATTAAAAATACCTTGCCAGGAGTGGTGGTTCTGGGATTGGCAGGAATGGAAGGAGTAGCATTTATATCCAATACCATTCCCCCAATTATCACTGGCTCAGCCTCAACATCTTCCACTTGTACCCTTTTACTCATTCTCTAAATTTACACATAAAACTAATAAAAGCATCAAATTGCTGGGTATTTTTTTGTGCTCATGAATATATGCTTGAAAAACTAAATTGAGAAAAAAAATTATTTAAAGAATTTCATAACCCAGAATTTATTACCGAGTGAGAAGAAGAATCCATTTGGCTCCAAACAGTGCCTTCTATTTTCACAGTGTTTTCTCTTGATCGCTCTGTTCTTGTCTACTGTCACTGGTTTGTTTTTGTATGGAATAATTAAATATTAGATATTTGGGCTATTAAATGCTCTTTACTGGGCTATAAAATTGGGCTTTTAACCTTTAAGTTAACTTTTAGCTTTAAATATTTGAAATCACAAAATAAACAAATTTTGGTTGGTCATGGATATGGATCAGTTGTGTTGGAGCCCATTGGACCTTCATACATGTGGTTTTGGTTTGTTTTAGCCTAATATAAGAAGAACAAAAGTGGAGTGGAAAAAAAAAGAACAATTCAGCAAAACTCTTCTAAACTTGCTGCCCATTGGGTGAAACAGTGCAGTGGGTGAAGCACTTTTATTGATTGAGTAATTGTAAACAAAAATGATAAAAAACAAAAAATTATGAAAACATTAAATAATAATTTGATAAATAATTCTAAGAACATTTTATGCAAAATATTTTGATATTTCAAGTTTAATTGCAAGCGGAATTTCAAAAACACTTAATTTTACATTATTTTATAAATAACTTTAGACTCAAAATTAGAAAATGATATATCTTGCGACTTTATATGTCGAAAATTGGTTGCAATTTATGTGAATAATTATAGTTAGTAATATTTTAACAATATTTTTGATAAACTGGGGTCAACGTTATAATCATACACAATCTCATATATTGATATACGTCGCAATCGTAATTCGGCATAATTTTTTTTTAATATTTTACATCTAGAAGTTGTTGTTTTGACACTAAACACTCTTAAACGCAATCTATATACATATATAATAAGACAATTTATTTTTTTTTAATCTTCGTCTTTGGTATAAGTTTAGAATTTAACTACTACTAAATACTTTTAAAAGTTTTTCTAATTTTATTTTATTAACTACTACTAAAATACTTTTTAAATCTAAAATTTAACTAGAACAAAAATTCTATTTATGATTCTGAAAACTTTAGAATAACTTATTATTTTACAAAAATTATATTTCTTAATTATAGGAGCTAATCCTTTAGTTAATTAGATATACAAATCAACTTTGGACTCTAAATAACTATATATTAAGAATATAGAAAAAAATACTATGAGTAAATATTAACTTATTATTTTAGAAAAAATTAATTCTTTATATGAGTCATTTAGTTACTTAATCATACAAAATTTCTAACTATTAGATTTCTACTCAACTTTAACTCTAAATAACTATACACTGAAACTATTAGAAAAAATATTATGAGTAAACAATAGTTAATAGTAATTAATATATTCTATATATATATATATATATATATATATATTACAAAATATATTAACGATCATACTTCAGTTACCAATTTTATTTCATGTAGGAGATCTTTTGTTAATTAATATTATAAAATTAATGTTAACTTTTATATTAGTGATTAAAATTTAGTTAACTAATTTTAAAATTAAAGATCATAACAGTAATTCATTATTCTACAATAATTCCATTCCTAAATAACTATATATTAAAAATATACAAAAAAATATTATGACTAAATAGTACTCCTCCCGTCCCTCGAAAACTAGCTTAGTTAGACTTTTGTCAGTCAAATTAATTAATTTTGTAATTAAAATTTATATTATTTTCTTATAATTATAGATAGAGTATAACTATACGAAATTATATCAAATTTGATACTATTCCTAAATTTGATAAGTATAAAAATATAAATATAAATGAATAATTTTTAAATTAATCGATTTGACTAAAAATGTCAAACTAAGTAAGTTCTTTAGAGTCGAAGGTAATAATTAGTATTAAAAAAATTGACATATATATATATATAATACATGATTAAACTTTAGCTTTCAAATTTATCATAATAGTAACTTAGTATTTTATAGTAATTTTATTTTTTATAAGATTCCTTTAACTGATTAATTGTATAATTTTGTCTTTTTAAGTAAAGTTTATAAAGATTCTAATAGTAATAAAAGTTATTTTATGAAATTTTATAAACTATTTTATAATTATCATATATAAATTAAATTAAAAATTATACTATTAAAAAAATTAATTCGTACTTCGCACGACACAATTAATTAGTTTTAATATAACGCTTCTTCGCTAGCCTCATCCCATAAAATTTTCTTAGTTTTGATATAGATCGGCCCTAAATAATGGTAGGGAAAAAAAAGAAAAAAAGAAAGAAAAAAGAGAGGATGAGAATGGATTGGTGGAGATGCAGCACCCTTTTAGTCGATTAAACCATCAAAACAAAAACATTATCATTATTGAGTAGGACTGAGACTGACACATAAAATCATGGGGAACCACTTCTCTTTGTGATTGTTGTAGCTTAATAAATAAATGAGTAGTGTCCAAAAATGATTGCCCATTTGAGTCAATGTCTTAACTCCACTAGTAAAATGGTTGCTAGGCAGTCCTGGTCCAACAAGTCCAATGTCAATATTGTGTGGCCATTCATTTGCAGAAGAGATAATTTACTCTTGTCAGTTTATTTTGATTGTTAAGACAAGACACTGTTGAAAAGACATGCAACTTTTCTTTCTTATACTACTTCTAGTCACTAGATACTCTTATATAATTAATTAATGAAATTTCTTAACATGTGCTTTAGGAGCATATGTTAAGCACACAGTTCAATGATATATTCTTTTGAACTGTGTATATATTCTCTTAATTTCTGCATTTGTACCAAGTTCAAGAGAATATGCACACAGTTCAAAGAGAATATATTTTTGAACTGTGTGCTTAACATGTGCCCTTAAGGCATACGTTAAGAGTACCCTTAATTAATCAACCAAAGTCAAAATTTTCGTCTGTTTAATTAATAAGTATTTCTTAGAATGCAACAATTATTTGGCCAATTCTTAATGATAAATAACATGATTGAGTGTAAGAAAATTAACTCTAGAAAATCGTGTTTATAAGTAAGATGGAGTCCTAATTATTGTGTGTGAAAGCTTGTCCACGAGTATGTCATCCTCAATCTCTCTCTCTCTCTCTCTCTCTCTCTCTCTCTATATATATATATATATATATATATATATATATATATATATTATTTGTATTATGGATACATATACCAACCATGCATACTTGTGCAAAAATAAATAAAAATTAAAGTGGGGCGTGGCAAGAAATCATTGAAAGCGCTTAAATTTGAACAAATATTAAATTATCGATCTTAAAATATTGAACATTAACTATTTAAGGAAGCCAAATAAATCACGTTCTGTCATCCAGAAATATGAGTCTTAACTCTAGTAATTAAGTTTTAAATCAACTTTTTGTCAAGAGCTAAATAATATTTTTGTCCTTTAAAATAGTCATGTGGTGTCAATCAAGTTCCTTTAAGTGATTGATTTGTGTTAATTATATTCATTAAACAAAATTTCTCCCAAATTAATGAGGCATGTGTGCAGTTTTAGTAGGTGCAAAAGTGTCGGGTTTTAGTAGCAACAAAAATGTCAAAAACTTGTTCAAATTTAAAAACAAAATATCTAAAATATTGAGATTGACGTACATATATTTTGTTATGCTCTTGGATCAATAATAATAGTAATAATAATGTAACAACTTTGAACTGCTATATATATATATATTAATTCTATCCAATACACCAATTATTTGATCTTAATAATTTTGTTAGTAATGATCAAACTATGTTAATTGATAGTTGATGATATTAAAATCAATCCTACAAAAAATTAGAATTATAAAAAATATTTTCACCGTTAAACATCTAAATTTTTTTTATCCATTGAAATTTTAATAAAAAAATTTACATGTTCATCAAATAATGAAAAAGTGTCGGATTACTTTTATTTTTGAAATAATTATGCTATTCAGTATAATAAATTAATTAACCGGTCTTAATTTTAATTATACTATTCACAACTATAAAAATATAATATATTAAATAGAATAGAAGAAAAGTGTAACAGAGGGATCCAAATCCCTTCTTCATTACGTCTTTGCATGATAATACTATTTAAACTTTCATAGTATAATTAATTATACATGATTCCAATCCAAATTTATATAGTATGTGGTTATATCAACAATCCTAAACTAAACAATTTTTTACTATTTGTTTATTTGAACTTCTAATAATGTCCATGGCAATCATAAACTAAATAATTTTTTACTATTTATTTATTGGACCTAAAAATGTTTATCATAATTCTCTATTCTCTCAGTGATGTCTCAGTAACTCTACATCGTATTTTAGATTTGTAATTCACGTTCTCACGGTAGTCCAAGGAATGATTCTACCGAGAAACAATTTCGGCGTGATCGTTAGTGTTCGGGTAAAGGGATAAAATATTACTAATGTAATGTGAATGTCTAACCTTTGCTAGTTTCTTTTGCTTCTTATTTATAATTCCTTACCCAGAAGGAATGAGTCATGTCATAAAAAGAGTGAGTGGTGATCCTCTTTCACATGTGATAAGCGACTCCTATCTAATCAGTTTTTCGACGCCGCACTCAACCATTAGACTTTTACACTGTCATTCTGATGGTCGATCGACACTAAACATTTTTGAATCTCAAGCTTACAATTTATCATCTTTGACTATGGGTGTAGAGATACTTATTATTCTCAAGCTTGAATCTTTAGACTTCTATATATTTGGGCTCTATGCCCCATAATTGAGACTCGGGCATGGGATTCGCCTAAAAGTCCTCGTAGAATCAAACAGAGGTAAGTTGTGTTGGCAAGAAAAAAAGAGTATATTTACTAGTAATTATTCGTTGGTTATAACACCTGATCAGATCAATCACCCATTAAGTAACACCTGTTTCCTCAAAACCTTTTAATTAGTAGTAGTATTACGAATATAAGTTGTTAATTATTATCACGCAAATTGAGACGAGCTGTTTCCAAGTCCCATTTTCCGGGTCAATGATGATCATATTTATTTATGTTGCCCTCTATTAATAGTATTTCTATGATACTCTCTACCATTTTTTTATATATAACCTAACTCGATATAAATAATACTATGTCTGTTCTAAAATAATAAAAAAGTTATATTTAATTTTAATCTTAATTACTTTTTAAAATTATAAATTTTAAATTGAGATGAGAATTTATTTTACTTTTTAAAGTAACAATTCTGTACATGGTACTCGCTCTGTTCCTTTTTAATTGACATTTTAGCAAAAAATAAAAAGATTAAGAAGTAAAATTAATATTTTGTCTGATTGATAAATATAGTTATAAAATCTCAATTTTACCCTTCCAAAATTTATTGAAAAAGATAAACGAGAAACAAGTTAGTATTTAATGTAAAAATAATATAAAAAATTAAGTTATTGATTCTTCCTTGAAAACTACAAATGACAAATAAAAATAACAAATTTCACTTTTTAAAAAGACAAATAAAATAGAACAGAGGGAGTAATATATACTTTCGAAGTAGTTTGCAAAATTAACTATTGAATAAGGAAAAATAAAATAAAATTAGACTCTTTTTGATGATATCAAAGGTGATCAAATTAATTTTAGGGAACAACTGAATTAAAATATTATAAAACAAGAATAAAGTAAATAAAAAGAAGAAAAAGTAAAAAGTTGTGCACGCACGTATAAGACTGAAAAAGTGATGAATCAAACTGAAATTTAGCTTTTGCATGCAACGAAAAAGAAAAAAGAGATCCTCTGATTTTACTCAATAGAAAATGCCATGCTCAGTGGTCTCACTGTGTATTTTAGTTTCAAACTTTACTGTTATATAATTAATTAATTTAAATAGAATGTTGCTACAGTAATATATATTTTTTATATAAAAATTAGTTACTATACAAAATAATATGATAGCATATAATTAGTGAATGATTCATCATATATGGGTAGGCACAATAACTAATTATAATCAGCCACATCATTTTGTAATTAACTTTTTACCAGATTATTTTGTTATAAAAGTACTATCAATTTAAATATGCATAATGATTTGACGATAATCATGTTATTAAAATTAATAATGCAAGTATTATATAATCAATATGCTGCTAAAGATGTACCTTGAACTTGGCTACCTACCAGACTATATATTTTCTTTCCTTTTCTTTTATTTTTTTATATGGAGTTGTCCTTATCCCCCCGAAAGTGTGCTATATCTTCCTGTTTTATGTCCTAATATTCAACTCTGATGAAATATTTGTCTATATTAATTGTACTGGAATATTGTACAACCGAAAGTCTGTTATATCTTCCTGTTTTATGTCCTAATGTTCAACTCTGATGAAATATTTGTCTATATTAATTGTATTGAAGTATTGTATAAAATTGATCTTTCAATTTATCGCGTTATCATTATTTATCATTCTTTAATTTTTATAATTGTTAAACTACGTCTAATGTTCAAAATATAATTTAGTTTTGATAAATGATATAATTATCCTGATTTGGATGGCATAATTGTACAAATTTAAGTCTACCATGAGCAACTAAATTAAGTGTACGTGGAGAGTGAAATTCAACAATTATGAAAACTGAAGGCTGTGATAAATTGGAGGACTCAATTTACATTTTAATGTAATATATATATATATATATATAGATATATATATATATGATCCTCATGTGAGATAAGTCAATATAATATTAAAGGACTAAACTAACAAAACTTAGACAGATTATGGACTTATGGACTCAAGGAGTAACTCAAAGGAATCAACTAGATACGTCATTTGATGAAGAAAATGGTAACAGTTGGAAATATGAACGGAAAACTCAAAGTTCCGTGCCATTCAAAAAACTCAAGTTCGGTCCCAATGGGTAGGAGACACCATTTCCTTCACCATTTGTCAATAATGTCTTCGTCTAATAATTATGACTGATAACTTATAATTATTTTTC